>JBBPSW010000023.1:9557-20170 GCA_038093775.1 Butyriboletus pseudospeciosus | reverse complement strand
CCTCCTGGATCTTTCCCGCCCCCACCGCCTCCGCGGAGGGACGAAGCTACAACGGCACGTCGTTTGAGTGATCGCATAAGCGGTTACGCACCAGGCTTTGATCAGCCGGTGGAGATTACGGTTCCCGCGGCGGCTGGGCTGCCTGCTAAGCCTGTCATGGCGCTAGATGCTCCTCTAGGCGGCCACGAAGCAAATGGTAGAAAGGGTGGCCGCCGTCAAGTAGTGAGCGGTGCACCACCACCGCCTCCGCCGCCTGACGCCAAGGAGGATCCGCGGGCTGCGGCGGGTAAGAAAGTTAGCTACCACGACATGGACCTGGTTGCCGAGGGTGATGTTGAGCTGACCTATTGAGTCTTAGTCTACCAGCGTACTATTTGCGTGGCTGTAACGTTTTTTTACGACTTGTTTTTATGAAATCTACACCCGTCGTTCCCATTTGCCATGAGGAGTAAGGCAGCTTGTGACAAGAGTGACATGGGAGACCTTCATTTCAAGCCTGGGCGTCGATCGAGGGCTCAGTCAAGAACCGTGACCCTCCTCAAATCCCCCGCCAAAATACTTGCCCATCTCGTCTCCTGGCGAGGCTTTCCTCTCCCTTATACTTCCCTAGTCGCTGTGGCCAGGAGCTTGGTTTCTTGTCGTCACGCCCGAGTCTGCCTGACTCGTCATGACCGGGGCAAAACAGGTCTTTGCTCCTCGTTATCCTCCCTCCCATGATGATCCTGCACTCACTCCCGACCTTGTCGGTCCAAGCAAGTTTGCTGTCACCTGGCCTGCTGAACCCTCTCCACCTATCCAACCGCCTCCTGGTCACCCCGTCGAACGGTCCGCTGTCCTCAGCTCTTCTGAGGCAGATTCAGATCTCTCAGAAAGGGAGCTTTCGTCCATCGATAAGCTCTCTCAGGCCGAACTCTCTGACGACTGTGACGCCTCTCCAAACCACCGCAGGTGTTTTCAGCAGCAGTTCGGAGCCCCGAACACGCACGACGGATGTTCTGATATTCCCCGACCATCACGCACCTTCCCAGCACCTTTGCCCTCTCAGCTTGAACACCTTCAGAATCCTCACAGGACTCAGGCAACGCTACCGCTCCCAACGGGTAGCCCGGTCACGCTCAACCCATCTGACTGCTCGCGTTTCCATGAGTTTTCATTAGAGCTGGCAGACTCCGTAGAAATGGTCGTCCAGACACTTTTACAGATATCCCCCGCTCAGGTCCTTGACCCTGCTAAAGAACAATATGCGGCCTGCTCGCTATCGGTACCAACCGCTTCCGTGTCTGCGGTACTCACCACGATGAAGAATCTCAATTATGTGTCTGCCAACATGCCAGAATTATGTTCACGGAGCGGGCGTACTATTCCGCAGGTCGAAAATGATGCACCGGTTTCATCACCCGCAACACGCACCCTGGTCACCCACTCCGACTTCGATGTCGGAGAAATGCTGCAAGGCGTGGGCGACGCCCTGAGTGGATGCGCTGCGCAGAGAGGTGTGGACCTTGTGCTTTTCCATGCGGATGTTGGTTTGAGACACATCGCTGTCCATGGCGAGGAATTTGGGCTTTCCAACACTTTGACGCATGTGAGCAAGCTCAATAATGGGGCGGAGCAGTATTATTCTGACGGTTTCGAAGGTTATTCGCCAAGTTCTACACACTGCCCGCCGAGGCGACGCGATCGACGTTGAGCTGTCCATCAAACCGATCTTGGATGGTTCGTCGGATTCGCCGATTGAAACTGAGAGCAGGTGCGCTCAAAACAGGAGGAGTTCCTACATGTCGAATATTGAAGATGGGCACGTTCGCTGCACATTTCGGATCAACCATTATTTCACTCAGGACATGCTTGCCCCTCCCGTTGTTGATCCTTCTTTGGCCCGACCCAGGCCCAATTTCAGATCCCCCTTGCTACAACAACTGTGTTCGCGCACAGGTGCCTCCTTCGTCTGCGATCTGCCTGCTCGGGAGTCACTTCCGGGTCGAGCGTGCGAGTTAGTATTCCCCTTGGAATCTGGATCCTCTGCTGCCATCAGTGCCAGAACCATGCCTGTGTTAGAGTATAGTTCGCCGTTACTCTGTGGGGCCCGGATAACTAAAGAGCCAACTTTGGAGGAGTTGGTCCAGTTTTCGGAAACACTACGAGGCAGGAGGGCGATCTTGTACGCGAAGGAGAGCAGTGCGTTTGCTCATCATTTGACGAGCTATCTCACTACTTGGGGTATGGATGTCAGCCACGTTTCGCCAGAATCTGATGCAGATGGTCATCAACACATCTCTGAAAGGCTTCCGACCCCCGACAACAACCCAGGGGGAAATCCGCAATCAATCAAGCCTCGCCACTGGAGCTTTGTAGACAACATTTCACACGAAAGTTCTGGTATGTCGTCTAATGGGACCCCCCGAGTTCCATCGTCAGGAACTTTTATTTTCATTGATGACGATGTGTCGGTTCTGCGTGAGAGGATACAAAAGGACCGTGCTGAACAACTCCCTCTCCCACCTGCGGTACACTCACGGGGCAAACGACCGTCGCTGGCTGCTCATCATCGACCCAAGTCCTCCCCGCAGATAGCCAGAGCGTTGGGATACGGCTCTCCCACCGGCGCGCAGGCGACGTCTGCACATGTTATTGTGCATTTCACGAGCTTAGCAAACTACAAGGCTGTCAAGGACATCATTCAAACAGACCTCGCTCTTTCGATGGACGCGTTCGCCAAGCCACCTTTGGACATTATGATTATCCCAAAACCAGCGGGGCCGCGTCGGTTCTTGACTGCCCTCCATACGGCGGTGACGAAGCCCGTTGTTGATCCTCTCTTTGCTCCTATTGCGAGCTCCCCGATAAGTCCGGGGATCCACAGCCCACCTTTTTTCACCAATGGGCAAACTCCTCCAAAGTCTCCTCCCTCACGACCTGTTTACTCTCCTCGTACGACCTCTGACCGTGCTGTCAAGTCACCGAGGGAAGTGATGGGCGAGCCACATGCTCTGCATCCACCATCTCCGCTTGCCATCTCGGATACGGCAGAGTACTTTCCTGATGGTTCCATGAAACTTGGCATGTCACCTGCCTCTGGACTCGTCATATCCAGTCCAGATGGTCAACCTGCTGGTATCGTGTTTCAACCGAGAGCTAAAGGAGTGAAGTCACCTGGAGTAACCAGCTCTGTTGAAGTGCCAAAGGCGCAATTCCTTATACCTACACCAGACAGGGTGCGCCGACCAGCTTCACGCCGACAGTCAAACAGTGAGGACAAGAACCCAATCCAACAGATTGTTTCCTTTTCTGCACTCCATACTCAGGGACCTAGCGCACCTACCCCCCATCGCCAAGATTCATTACCAAGTCCTGATGTTCAGACTTCTGCGGCCAGTTCTGGTGCAAAAGCGAAGGGTCGTAAACCATCTGTATTGGCCGATGACGTTGGTCCTTCTCCTACTCCATCGTGGAAGGGGAATCCAGCTGATGCGAGGAAGACATCATCGCCACCAGGGTCCCCCACCCTCGCTGATCCGCCTGCAAATTCTTTCACGAGACGGCCCTCCAGGCGGGTACATGATCAGAAGCCTTCGACACCACTCGCCATGCCCACAAAGGTAGGGAAGGGAACAACCGACACGAACATCGTTCCGCCAATCAGCGTCCTTATCGTTGACGGCAGGTAGCATTAGCTTTCGCTGCGAGTTACGCTGATCTGTCGACTCAGATAACCCCATCAATCAGACGATTCTGTCGACGTTCATGCGGAAAAAGAAAATCAAGTATGACGTTGCAAAAAACGGAGAGGAGGCTGTACAAAAATGGCGTAGTGGGGGTTTCCATCTTATTCTGGTGAGCTTGACTGGGAGGCAAGTTTTGCGACTCTCTGACGAGGCTATAGATGGACATTCAAATGCCAGTCATGGATGGAATTCAGGCAACAAAGGAAATCCGACAACTTGAAGCTGCTGCGTGCACTCTCTCAACTCCTCAGTCTGACAGTAGTGCCCGTACACCTTCTGACGTCACCCCATCCGAGTCGCGTACATCGACATCGACATCGCCCTATCGCTCTTCAGTCATCATTGTTGCACTAACAGCATCTTCCCTTCAAAGCGATCGAGTTGCTGCACTCGCAGCAGGATGCAATGACTTTCTAACAAAGCCTGTGTCATTGCAATGGCTCAACAACAAAATTATCGAATGGGGCTCCATCAAAGCACTGCAAATGTGGGCCGACTTGCGTCCGGAAGCTGCAAAGTCGATTTCAACGGAGCAAAACACACAAGCTCAGGCTGTCGCTCGTCGCTTACATGTGCCTGAAGGGAGGGCTACACCGATGAATCATTCCCCCAGTCGCTCGTCGTCCACCGGAAAGACGGAAGGGCATTACGAAGGCGTGCCTCTCATTGTAGCTTCGAGCGTGTTACCCCCGTCGGAGAAACTGGACGCCTTGCTGAAACTCAGTGAAAACGTCTCGACGTCTTCGACGAGTAAAGGACTAGATCCAGCTAATAAGCACGAAGGAGCAACCACGTCAAGTAAACAACCCGTAGCCTCTTTGGGAACTGTTTACTCATACTTTTCATCCATCAGGCCCAGTCGTTGAGGCATCGGCGACCATAAGTGCAGAAAATCCAATGGTGCCAGCCCTAGACAATCCAGACAAACGGTCACCACTGGCTGAGGGTCTAGGTTCCGCCACGGAAGGCATATCTGCGTCCCCCGGTAAGTCTCGAGTATTCTGTGCGAAATAACGCCAATGAGGGTTGTTATAGAACCGAGAGAACGCGCTGGAACTGCGGAGGCCGACGCCGGAATTCCTCCGGGCAATTCTCCGCTGAACTCGTCAGGTGGCCAAAATGAGCCGGGCGAGATCCCTTGACGGTGGTGGGCGACCTTCGGAATGCTTGTCTGGATGATCAAACCGCTATTCATACCCTTGAATCTGAAGGTCGCCGAGATCTTCCGCAAATTCTTCTAAACTCACTAGGTACATTGTGCTGGTCTATTCGTTACGTTTCACTTTGGGGTTCATGTTGTTCTTGATTTGGGATTTATCTGATATGTTTGTTCACACGGTATTCACAACTGGTTTTGTTGATGGTTTGCGGAATTTTTTTTTTACGTGGGATAGCTGGGACAATGGACAACACATGTTTGCTGTGTCTTTCGATGCGGATACGTATTATTTACCACATGACAGTTGGACATGTGTGTTGCGAAAAGGAGAAGAATTTGCCCACGTTGGAGAGTATACGGCGCTGGTGGGCGATAACCAGTGCAGGCCGACCGCTCAGACACGGAGAGCAGTAATTGTTTGAATAAATAATTGTTTTGTTAGGTCTAATCTGAGGTTCGCGGCTAATGGGGCCGATGGGATGCCGGAAGCGATGCCGGATTGCCGAGGGGGTGGGAGGATCGGAGTCGAAGACACAAGGTTCACTCCGCTGGATGAGTACACTCCGCGAGTGGGCGTCTCCCACCCGCTTATTTCCCTACAACTCCTCGTTTCTCAAGTCTCCGTGCTCGCCGTTCTCCCAGAGCGAAAGAACGCTCCCCACCGTGTTCAGCGATGAACGGCATGCACGACAAGCGCACCTCCATTAGCCAACTCCTCAACCCTTCCTCCGACTCCTCTGCTTACCCCCATCCGACTCACCTCCCAGCTCTCCCGTCTTCTCCTGGTGTTTCCCAATACCAGCATCCCCAGCATCCTCCACATGGTCCCTATTCCCAGCAACCAGAGTCTGGTTCTTCCTTCCACCTTCGCGCTGCCAGCTGGGAGCCTGTAAATGATGATCCAAATGCACCGAAACGCAGGCCTGACGCCGGGCCGCCCACCGGTCGATCGTATCCAATGCCACATCATATATATCCTGAAATGAACGGAGACATGTCACAGAGGCAGCAAAGGCCCAGGATGGACGAGCATGGAAACTTTGCAATGCCAACAGGTCCATGGCCCACACAACCCGACGTTTCGAGCGTCCCCTATGGATCCCCGATCGTGGCACCAATGTACTCTGACGAGCGAACTTGTGAGCGAGCGTTCATTTCACATGTATTCGTGTTCCCAAGACTCAAACCGTCCTCCCTAGCAGTATCAGGCGACTATCCTCAAAACAGTCAGTGCGCGTTCAGTCAGATACTTGGCACTCTTGACTGACTCGCAGTTTTGCCCTTTGAGTAGATCAATACAGTCATCCTCAACAAGAGCATCATCCACAGCCTATTCACGCTCATCATCCATGTAATTGTTGTTTCTATATCATTCTCCATCCCTCGAAACCGAAGCCTTACAGAATGCTGAAAGAGCCTTTGTTCGTCTAGCGGCGCGCTTCACTGGACCGATCGCGGGGCAACCTGTATTTGAAATGGGTGCATTGATGCCCGCACCTCCCGCAATGTTTTCCGCGATGCTGTACCAACACCCACCACACCCACCGCCCCCCCCACCACAGGTACAGAAGCGTCCATCATCAGAAATAGAGGAGCCACTTTCACAGAAATCGAAGAAGGCCAAAAAAGCGAAACCTACAGACGGAAATGGTGCGAATTGCCCTTCACTTTCCGAGTATCTTTTCCTTACCCTGCTGAAGCATCCTCCAAACGTGGTTATAACGCCAGGAAAAGAAGCGAAGCAGCACAGATTGCTGCCCAAAATGGTCAGTTTTCGGTCCCCCAGATCAGGACCCGCATTCATCTCTATGTAGCGCAACTCATGCCAACTGTCTCCTACACGTCAACATCCGCTGATAAGGGCAAGGAAAAAGCTGGCGAAGGTTTGTTTCTCCACCAATGTTCCATCACTATTCCGCTTAAATGTAGCCCCTTTGGGGATATCGTCCCGACAGAGAATGGGGGGCAAGGGAATGAAGCCTCTCCGCTTCATCCTGAACTCCAGTTCGCCCGTTGCATGTCAAATCGATACAGATCGGAACAATTCCCGCGGTGTGTTTCCTGCACCCGTCGCTGGGCCGGTGACACATGCCGGTTCCAAGGCATCCGCTTCTTTCTCAAAGACAGTCAGCGAAACATCGTGGGTATCAGTTTCGTGGAGAATCAGCGGCCGGATGCTCCAAGTATGAACTTCCCTGTTCAGTGGAATGTTCCGCTAACCGAGCAACATATTCGGCGAACAAAGGTAACTCAGTAATCTGATTTGCCGCTTTCTTCCGCTTACAACGTAGCTCAGCGAACCATCGCAAAGGCTTTGTTACCCACACTTCGTCAAGAGCTAAATCACCTGGCTTACCCTGAAATCATACGGCGGACGAGAGAGAGTGAAGTTCGTGCCACATGTGGTAGGTCTTATTCGTGATTCAGCTTGTTGAAACCAAGTGTTTTAAATGGATGCATATTTTTAGATACTTGCATGACCTCGATATTCTCGTGCAGTTGGATGTGCCGATTGTGTGGCCGCGAAGCATGCGCTGAATGTTTTGAACAGGTCAAAGAGCTGACTGAAGACAAGCCCGGCGCAACGCAGGCAGAGATCGCAGCTCTGCAAGCTAGACGAGAAAAGCACGCCCACACAAACCCGTTTTTCCTTTCCTGCACGCGCAGGAACGAGCATCATGCGAAAGATTTCTCTCCCATGTCACGATTCTGTAAGTCCGAACTGGCACAAGCTATCAAGGACATGGAGGCGCTCCTGACGGAGTCAGATCCTGACGAGGCTCCTGTTATTGGAGCCATCGACCCCGCTCTTCAAAACGGACAATCCGGACCAAACTTGGGAGCTAGTGCGGTTTCAAATGGAGCTACTGTGGAGTCATCGAACTCCGACATCCCCGCGTCGTCTACCCTTAGGGAAGCGACACAGGGTCCTCCAGCTGGCGACACGGTGGTCCAGACGCAGTCTCCACCTCATGAGATTTTAACGGAGTCATCGGACACACCCTTCCATTCCACGATCACGATCCCGGACTCGCAGCTCACAGAGGAAATATTCAGGCCTCTTTGGTGCAAGGGAGATCCTTTGGTTGTCACCGGCCTCCTTTCAAAATTCCAGATTCAATGGACGCCTGAATATTTCCTGCAGAAATACAACTCCCAAAGTTGCCTCATACTCGAATGCCAATCCGATGTGAACAAACGCGTCACCGTTGGCGAATTCTTCTCGTGGTTTGGAAAGTACGAAGGCCGAGTCGAGTGTTGGAAATTGAAGGCGAGTTCCAGTAAGTGAATGTGATCGGTGATACTGAGTGTGCTTGTTAGGATTGGCCGCCATCAACTGATTTCAAAACTGCATTTCCCGAGCTTTTTGAGGACTTTAACAAGGCTGTACCAGTCCCTAGTTACGTCCGCCGAGACGGAGCGCTCAATGTCGCTTCACATTTTCCGAGCAATACCGTTGCACCAGACCTCGGTACGCCGTGATCAGGGGTTTCGAGTGCACGATAGCTAACAAATCAAGCAGGTCCAAAGATGTATAATGCGATGGCATCCTTTGAGTCTGCAGGGAGCAAGGGGTCGACCCGATTGCACATGGATATGGCGGACGCTGTCAACATCATGACTTATGCAACCCCCACGCCGGACGGGAAATCCGGTTGTGCCGCCTGGGATCTCTTCCGTGCATGTGATGCAGATAAACTGCGGATCTTCCTCCGGAGAAAATTTAAAGGGTCGTATCAGCATGATCCCATACACTCGCAACAATTCTACCTTGACAGTGCACTGAGGAAGGAACTCTTTGACTTGTACGGGATTAGGAGCCATAGGATATACCAGAAGCCGGGAGAGGCTGTGTTTATACCCGCGGGGTGTGCACATCAGGTAAGCACGGTTCAATGTTCAGTTGCTCCTGTCGACATTGAACTCAGTCGCACGCTAGGTTTGCAACCTTGCAGATTGTGTCAAGGTTGCGGTCGACTTTGTTAGCCCTGAGAACATTGCGCGCTGCGAGAAACTCACGAAGGAATTTAGAGAGCAGAACCAGTCGATGGTGTGGAAGGAAGACGTCCTTCAACTCCGCACGATGATGTGGTTCGCTTGGTTATCTTGCTGTCGTCAAGAGAAGGAGATGAACGAGACCTAGGAAGGATCCACATGGCGGTGAGCTATCGCGCTGTAGGTTAATGGGATCGGATGAGCTATTCTATGGCAAGTATGAATAATGTAGAGGTGGAACCTCCCAACTACTCTGCACAGATTGTGTACATGTTCTTTGCTTTCGAACGCGTGCTCTCAATGCATATCTTCATGGCAATTTAGACTAGGTGCAGAACGGTGTCAGCCTCACAATACGCACCCGAGCCTTGTCTCGCAAACGATGCGAAAACTGCGCACGAAGCCTCGGGCGAGTCGTCCAACATTGACGCCACTGGTGCGTCGTTATTCCTCGCGTAGACTCTGTACCGCTCACTTCACGGTTATCGCCAGAGAATCTGGCGGACGAGTTCCACGGAGGATCACAAACGATACAGTGACCGCGCTGGCCCATTCCTGACCATAGCTGAAATGGGTTATGCCATCCGGGTAGCAGGTAAGTGCGTGGATCCCCCCTTGCTACTGATCGGATTACTCCCGAGCTGGGAATTCCCTGGTTAACGAAAAGGAGATCTTTGCCATTCAAGTGAGCATATACCTTTGGGTCATCCATCGCCCTAGATAGGTTTAGGCGGATTGCAAAAGCTCCTATCAGGGATAGGGGGAGACCTCGCTGGGAGAGTGCCTAGCACCTCAAAGGCGAGCTCACATATGTGTACCTGTAGGTAGTCACTGGTGTGTCATGTAAAAAAAAGGTTCCGTTGGCGTGAGCCAGACTTGGTTCAGATGTTTGTGCGACTATGACAATCCCTTCCCCATGGGTCAGGTTTCAACCATTTCGATTGCCACCAACGACCATCTCCGCCATCGTTGCTGCACTGTTGCCCGTCGCCCCTAAATTCCGATTCAACCCTAACAACGCCGCTCCTCTTCTGTTCCACGCCGTTGCCATGTCGAGTGCGTCCACAAACGCAACCTCTTGGATCCAATCGCGCTTGACAGCGCTCTATGAAGGCGCCAGTCTCCAGGACGCCTTCGACCAGGCTTTCTCGCCCGCCTGTGAGGTCCGTCTCGACCACGTCGTGCACCCACTGCAAACGTTCAAGGACGACTTGGCGTCCAGGCGGACTGCGGCCACGCACGTGAGCGTGGCCTGGGGTACAGACCTCATCTCGACCAACGACGACAAACCCGAACAGGTGTGTGCTGCTGCGAGGGAGAATCCATGATCGCCCGCTTGGCTGATGAGATTGTCGTGGTGCAGCCTGCTGTCGTCGCTGGCATGCTTGTCGTCACGCGCTCGCTTCCTTTTCGCATTCGTGTGAGTCCGGCACAGAGACACACGCACATTCATTTTAGCGCCAGGTAAGCACGAGTTTGAAGATCGTGTCACATTGTTCTTTTTTTGATCGGTTCAGTAGGATCGAGCAAGATGCGAACGTACAGGGTGGGGACCAACGCCGTATCACGAGCTTTTATTACACATCGGTGGACAGAACGCCACCGATCCATTTCGCTGTTCCGCGTACAGCCAACCAGGGTGGATCCGATGGCCAGTGATGCGCCGTCACATGTACGGGGTTTCGATGCCTTGACCTCTTTCTTACGCCGTTCATGCTTGCCATCAGTCTAAT
>JBBPSW010000022.1:5367-16009 GCA_038093775.1 Butyriboletus pseudospeciosus | reverse complement strand
CGACGTGGGCTCGGCTTCGGACTGGGACCTGCATAGATGGATCAACCAAGGATGAGTGTTCTCACAGTGCAGCTTACCCTCCAGTAGGAAGAATACCCCCGCGCTGCCGCTCAATTTCCAAGTATTCGTCAATAGTCATAGTTGGTAGACGATGGCCAGGCTCAAAAATCTGTGCATGCAGGCGAGCACGGTCCGACACGCTTACAGGCAAAATTGTAAATGGCCGCAATGGCTGTAGTGATGATCAGTGGAAATTACAATTATCTTTAACAGCGCCTACCTTGCCATGTGGGTCCAACAGAGGTCCCTCGTTGTGAAGTTCGGGGGTAGCATCGATTTTCCACATGGCTTCCTGGTCTTTTATTTTGTCTTGTCGTTCATCCGCCGGTGGCTTCAGCAGTGGGGACGGGGGTGGAGCATTGCGCAGTAACTGGATCTCTTGATCCACACCTTCAAGTTGTCCACATGCCTGGGCATAGAAGAGTCTGAGAAGGAGTAGTGTAGCCTCTCTGAGGACATTCTCAGTTTCGGAATCTTTAGCATCGTCTTCCGAAGGGAGAAGCAGAAATGCTACAAGGTCAAAGTCACTGAACGGGCGGTCCTCGGAGACTAGCCGTCGCCGACGTCTCCCAACTACTTCTATACGATTTCGGAGACCCTTCTCAGCATTGTATCGTCTGATTTTGACCTCCCTGCGCTTTGGGGCGTCTCTGACAGAGGACGGTTGCTGACTATACAGGACACGCTCGGTCTTGGGCACGATGTCGTATGTTTCAAGGCTGGAAACATACATATTCAGATGACGCTAGTAATGGTATGGGCAATGTGTTTGGAATCCGTCAGTTCTCGAACCCACCTGAACATGCAGCAGGTTACTCATGCGATCATCCCTCTCGGTGGTTTTGACCCGGTTCTGCACCTCTGCATGGATAAATGGGAGAGACAGATATACGAGATCTGACGAGGGAATGTCGTCGAGTATTTCATTTGAGCTGAACAATGATAGATTGGCGACTTGGGAGGTCAGCTGAATGAGATCAGACAGGATGTCTTGGATGAGTTCCTAGAGGTGGTTGTATCAACCAGATACACTATCGTTGGTTAGCCCGATGCATACCTGAGTCTCATCGTTGGTGGTAGGTAAACTGGAAGCACTGGCGGCCTTGTTCAAGGCTCTCACGTACAGAGCAGAGAGTGGCAGCGAATCGGACATGATTTGTGAGGGAGTGCCACCGGTGTTTCTAGTGATGGCACTGAATGACGAGTATTCGGGGGCCACGTCCACTGAGTCTGTCCAACACTCGACTACGATGAACTTGCAGGGAAGCGACGGTCCAAGTAGACCTTGTTTGCATTCGCAGGATCACTTCTCGCGCAGGCGAAATCTCAAGGAGCTCTTGCACTCCAAGGACAACGATTGGGGATACATTGAAGGCAAGGTTTTCATGATATGGCCGCCCCGAAACAGGTTACACCGCATTAATCTCGAGGTTGTGGAAGAGGCTGCTCTCTACCGCTTCCAACTGGAGGTTCCTCACAAGGATGGTATTACATTTCGACCACATGAACGCGTCTGTCTTGCTCTCAAAGGGATGAAGGTTGATCGTCGCCAGGAATCCAGCGCCCCGCATTACTTTCCGATTGTCCTCCGGTTTCCCGA
This sequence comes from Butyriboletus pseudospeciosus, assembly GCA_038093775.1. Taxonomy (NCBI): domain Eukaryota; kingdom Fungi; phylum Basidiomycota; class Agaricomycetes; order Boletales; family Boletaceae; genus Butyriboletus; species Butyriboletus pseudospeciosus. The sequence goes on along the minus strand of JBBPSW010000022.1, from coordinate 14,349 downwards.
TGGTGTCATCTTAAAGTATCTGAGTGGCACTAATGCAGGTAAAGTCGTTGACACATGGGTGGGTGAGTGTTTCCACAGCGAGACTAGCAACTGTAAACTAATGTCTGCTTCGGAGTCTACAGGAAACACAGACGAATGGTACAACCCCGGCAGGATTCACACTGTCTCAGACGCGGTCACAATTGACGCGTCTGGGATCCATCATGGTCCCGTTCCAACAATAACTTGCCCACCCATGCCGACCCTTCCGCAGAGAGTCGTTACCAGTCGTCACGGTGAAGGCGTTGGGGTAGATCGCCCTTCACCGCCGTTGATTGCAGTCGCAGATGGCGCAGCTACTGTTCAGTCGAAGCGACCAGCTCAGCAGCCTAGCACAGAAAGACCCGGCCGTTCCTCGAAATCAAGAGCACGAAAGAAACGGAGGTTGCACAAGGAGAAGGAGTCGACATGTCCTAACCAACCAGCGAATGACGCAGACAGAGCACCCCCAGCAGATGCCGCTACGTCTTGCTACGAACAACCCAAAGCTCCAGTCGACGGTTCATTGACCACCGTATCTGACAGCCATCCAATGCCCCATCAGGTTAGTGGGTACACCAACGGAGGAGCCTCTATGCAGGAGAACAACGTGATCGACCTTTCGCGAGAAAACAACCATAGCAATACGATGGCCGTCCGCGGAGAAGCCGGTACCCCTGCCCTCCAACTGAAGGCAGGTGTTCTCACACAAAGGGTTCGTCGCTTGATAGTCGTGTTTCTGGGAGTTAATTTCGCCTATAAATGCTAGGGCGACACGTTCACTGCACTCAATGACCTTCAAAATGGTTCCGTGGTCAATGTCATCGGAATCGTGACCTCCGTGACCCCGGAGAGGAAGACGAGGACAAATGGTTGGTCAATCATACTTTTAGTGTAATCGGCGAGGATCATACCATTTCCTTCAGAATGGGGTCGTTCGTTTACCCTCGTCGATCCGTCCATAGTCGATTCGCCACAACAGCATATCACAGTAAATTGTTTTCAAAAGAAATATCTGGAGTGGCTGCCGCAAGTACGGAAGTATGACATTGTTATTCTGCGTAAGCTTAAGGTTCGACAAACGATACCGTTATCTAAGCAGATTGTCCTGATTTACAACGGCCTTACACACTATAGGCTGGCGAGTTCAATGGCGCCCCGACAACTACAGGCTACGGTGACAAGTTGCGTTGGGCTGTTTACGATCCACTGGAACGTTCTATAAAACCTCCTAACAAAGGGAATACTCCGGAGAAAGAACTAATTGACGATGGGATGGGTTACGAATTCTCTCCATACTGGGAACCATTCCAGGATAGCATTGAACTTGAATATTGTCGACAAATTGGAGAGTGGTGGAAGGCTAGGCATGAACTTGAGGGGCAGGATGTATCTACAGTGGAGTTCTCAGGACCTTCGGGCAAGCAGCATCTGCTGATATCTGAAGCCTCACCCGATCTTCCTCCTAGGGGTTTTTTCAATTGCACTGTCGAGGTGAGCAATAATATCCTAGTTGAACCCATCCCCAATATTTTTTGTTGGAAGGTACTGCAAAAATTCAACAACCACGGCGGTGCAGCCACCGTTTACGTCACAGACTACACGACCAACGCTTTGGTTCGTTCCGTGCAAGCTACTTGGTGTCCACCTGAGCTGTCCGACTGCGTGTTGCAGTGCGATATGTGGGACAACGCAAAGAACATCGCAAAGATGATGAATCCTGGCGAGTATTGGTACTTGCACAATGTTCGGGCGAAGTGGAATCCTGGCCATTATATGGAAGCCACAATGCAGCTCGCAGAAAAGGTTGCTCAACTGGATGAGACGGAACTCGAAACGCAGCCACATCTCAGAGCTCTTCTAGAGTCAGTATCTCACGTCACGATGTTAGAAAAAACTGACCCAGGGCCTCTTTAGGCGAAAAAAAGAGTTTGAATTGAATAAATCTAGCCTTGCATCGGGGTCAGCGTCATTGCATATTTTCCCGGAAATGCTTCTTCAAGATGTGGAAGGGAGTACGAGCTTCCTCACTTGCATTGTCGAGGTATTCCATTCCCTCAACAATTATTTCCATACCCACCGTATTCCCGGTAGCTGCTTCACTTCGACTTCAACTCGCGGGACGGGCATTTTATATATGTCACCGACTACACATACAACCCTGACTTGCCAACCACTGTCTCAACGGCTGATTGGGCGCACAATCTTGAACATCGCGTGGTGAAGATAAAGTTAGACGACACTCAAGCCAAGATTTCATTAAACCTCGAGCCTGGTTCCATGTACACCATCCACAACTTGCGTATCAAACGCTTGAATGTATCTGGTGGTATGCATGGGTGCTTAGGTGGGGAGGGTACACTTATCGTCCCCCTACATGACTCGTCAAGCCACCGTGCCCAAACCTTGCAGATGTGTGTACATTATTAATGATTCATGTGGATCTACTCATTTATCCACGTAGGAACAAGGAAAAATGGAGAAGAGAAAATATGCCGAATTTTCTGATCACGTTGCCAAATAAGTCGCTTAGAGAGGCCCATGAACTGCTCGAACAATCGTCGACTACTTTAGACACCACCACCTTGCAAGAAGTGCTCGCGAGGCCTGCTCCAAGCACGTTTAGAGTTCTAGCTCGCGCCATGGACTTCTTTCCCTTCTCTCTGGAAGATGCGTCCGTTTTACGATGCACTAGATGTGAATCAAGGTGAGCATTCTGGGTTCTCAGGTACCTGCAACCGTTCATTCCATTCTTAGCCCCCCGCCTTCCTTCAAAGGGTGCCCACGTTGTGATGACATGATGGAAACACATTCCAGATGGTTTTACCGCCTGTATATTCTAATTGAAGACGAGAAAGGCAGCGAACTCATTGTGTCTTTATCAGGGAAAGAGGTGTGTGTTCTTTATTGCGAGTGTAAAATTATAAACGTAATATTGTGTCGTTTGCGTATCAGTGCACGTTGTTGCAAGATGTCGATCCAACCGACTTTCGTTGTGACCGGGTGGCATTCCGCAGGTTCCTGGCGAAACTCGATCCCGTTCTGGGTAATTTGAGAGACGTCCATGTGGCTTGGTCGAGGGATGAGCATAAAGTTATCCAGTCGCCACCGATGATGTTCACCCTTGAAAGTTGGAATGATGGCGACGCGAGAGGATACGGCCTCCTTGATTGCATCCCCACGTAAGGTGGACATCACACTCAGCTCGTACCGGACTATCATTTGTGCACGGTGGTTTACACGAGGATGTAATATAGCGTAGCACGACCCATCACAAATTAATCGAGAGAATTTTTGGGACCGACGTTGATCCGAAGACACAGCGTAGTGGTCGAGGCGTGACTATTCTGTGACGGACGCGTAGTGTCACTCACGGGACGCGACGCGCATACAAACTATAATCACTGTCAACATGTCTCTGCCAGTCGTCAAGATAAATGTCAACTACGGCGAGGAGTTGGGTGCGTGTGTAATCACTGGTATTCACTGCGTACTCATCCGTTGCAGATAAAATACGGAATTTCCTTTCAACATATATCAGCCATGACAAGGACTTGGATCGAGACTTCGCAAACATTGCACTCAACGACGATGAAGATGAGGATCACAACAATTCCAGGACAAAAGGACTCAAGTATATGCAGCAGCTGGTATGCTCTCCTTAGTTCAAAATCTCACCCCATTTTGATGTCTGGTATTCAGCAACGAATAGCAAACCGTGAGCAGCAGATGCTAACCATTGACCTTGAAGACATCCATCAGGCGAGGATTTGAGCTTTTGTCTATTTTCCACGTATCTTAACATTATCTCCCACTTCAGCACGAGAAGACCGTTGCCGAACTTGTGGCTCGTATCCAAAATAATGCCCGACGCTATGTCCAGCTATTCTGCGAAGCCATCGACAAGCTTGTTCCGACTCCAACCAAGGACATAAGTGAACACGATGAGGTCATCGATGTTATCCTCCACCAGCGGCGTGAGCGGAACGAGCGAACAGAGGGACTTCAGGAAGGTTTTCCCGATCATCTCTTGCGGCGGTAGTGCGTGTCATCACCACCATATGGTGTGCATCGTACTAATCATCACTTTAGTAATCTCTACTTTCAGCCTCTGCGATCCGACATTGCGCTGGCAGTCCGTGATGTCAAGGGCACTCACTTGGGACGGCTGATTACTGTTCGCGGAATTGTCACTCGTGTCTCAGAAGTCAAGCCTCTCCTTCTCGTAAATGCCTACACGTGTGACATGTGTGGATCGGAAACGTTTCAACAAATCTCGAGCAAGACATTCTCCCCAATCACAGACTGTCAAAACGAGAATGAGTGCAAAAAGAACGGCATCCGTGGATCTCTACACATGCAGACGCGCGCTTGTCGCTTCAGCCCGTTCCAGGAAGTCAAAATCCAGGAAATGGTTTATCCCCCTCCTCATGTCCTTCATTTTTTTGCTCAAAACTTTTGCAGGCTGACCAAGTTCCAGTCGGTCACATTCCTAGATCGATGACAGTTCATGTGAATGGGAACCTAGTTCGCATGATGAATCCTGGAGATGTGGTTCATCTTGGAGGGATTTTCCTGCCTATACCGTACACTGGATACCAAGCCATTCGAGCAGGGCTGCTCACCGATACATACCTGGAAGTGCAACATATCCATCAGCTGAAGAAGCAGTACAGCGACATGGAGATGACACCGCAGATACAGGCACAGATCGCTAATATGCAGCGGGACCCTGCACTATATAATAAACTCGCCCAAAGTATCGCTCCAGAGATTTATGGGCATCAAGACGTGAAGAAGGCACTCCTCCTGTTATTGGTAGGGGGGGTCACGAAAACCATGGGTGACGGAATGAAGATTCGTGGCGACATTAACATCTGTCTCATGGGCGACCCCGGTGTTGCCAAGTCACAGCTGCTCAAATATATTTCAAAGGTGGCCCCACGTGGTGTGTATACCACAGGCAAGGGTTCTTCCGGCGTCGGTCTCACAGCTGCTGTTATGCGAGACCCTGTCACAGATGAAATGGTCCTTGGCAAGTCATTTCCCTTTGATAGACGGCCTACGTACTGACAAGAACGGTTTCAGAGGGGGGTGCCCTTGTGTTAGCTGACAATGGCATCTGTTGCATCGATGAGTTTGACAAAATGGAAGAATCTGATCGAACCGCCATCCATGAAGTAATGGAACAACAAACGATCTCCATCTCCAAAGCCGGGATCTCAACCACTCTCAACGCTCGAACATCTATTCTCGCCGCTGCGAATCCACTCTATGGACGCTACAACCCGAAAGTATCTCCTGTGGAAAACATCAACTTGCCTGCGGCGCTCCTGTCACGTTTTGACCTCCTCTTCTTGATTCTCGACAAGCCAACGCGCGAAGACGACGAGCGGTTAGCTCAGCATGTCACGCACGTGCACATGCACAACACTCACCCCAAACTTGAGTACGATGTCATCGATCCTTCCTTGATGCGGTCAGCGTTCATGAGGTCGCTCTGTAATACGTGTCGACATTACTGATGCACGGAAATAGACATTACATTGCACAAGCACGCGTCAAGCGTCCTATCGTCCCGCCTACGGTCTCGAATTATATCGTAGACTCTTACGTGCGTTTGCGCAAGCTCTCGAAAGAGGAGGCCAACCAGAAGAAATCACATACTTATACATCGGCACGTACATTGCTTGGCGTGCTCCGCCTTGCTCAAGCACTTGCGCGTCTCCGATTCGCAGACATCGTGGAGCATGGTGACGTCGACGAGGCTTTGCGTCTGATGGAGTGCAGCAAGGAGAGTCTGGAAGATGATGAAGATAAAGAGTATGAACCTGACCGATCGGCCATCAGCCAGATCTTTCGCCTCATCAAGAACATGGCTGCGGAAGGTGGCGGTAAACGAAGAAAGAGGCAGCGCAGGCTGGGCAAAGGACCTGGAGGCGAACGCGATATGGACGTCGATTCAGACGAAGACGACCACGGAGAGTTGGCTCTCATTGACGTGCGATCCAGGGTGTTGGGTGCTGGGTATACTGAAGTGCAGCTCAATGATACCATCGCTGAGGTAAGATTATATTTCCTGTCTCATACTGTGCGCCGTTCACCGTCTCCGTGTGTAGTATGAATCCATCGACGTCTGGGCACGCGTAGCAAATGGGTCAAAGTTGCGTTTCATCAACGTCTGAGAAACTGATTCTATGTTGTGCTTTCGATTGCACTGTCAATTTATAGCCATCCCCTCCAGTTGATATATGCAGAAATATTTCCATAGATATAAGATGTCGCACTATCCTGAGTGTTCTTGTGAAGCATGTTCCCAACTAGACCCACTTCCACTTCCGGGGCTTGCTGGACCCCCTTCGCGCGGTTGAGGATTATCTTGATACCTCGGCGTTGGCTCCGCGGAGGCAGGGTCATCGTCATTCAGAAATTCAGAATGAAAACCCAGCCCCGCCTCTTGATGTTCATCCAAGGATCGGCCAGGATGGAGCATAGTCTGTTCGTCTGCGTCTTCGTCGTCGTCAGATACTTCACCAAATGCATCATACAGCTCCTTTGCTCTTGGTCTTGGGCGTGCGCCACCTCCAGAAACGGAACTCATCGGAAGGTCGCTATCCACAAGAGACAAATACGCGGCGTGGCGTCTAGCGCGTCTCTTCCAGAAGAAGACGCCAGCGCCAACAGCAAAGAGAATCACAGCACTGATAGCAACGAAGAACCACTTGGAATTGGAGACGAGATTAGACATGTCGGAAAACCAGCCTTCGTCAGGAGTGGGGATCATGCTGGGAACCGGAGGTGATCCTGGGAAGGCGGGTCGGTCAGCCTCGCCTTCTGCCGTGTCGTGATTGCTCGGGAGGCCCGATGTGGGTTTGGGATGTGATTTAGCAGGAGAAGGGGTAGGGACCTCAACTGACTCCGATTCTTCGGAAGATGGAAGGATTGCATCGTTGGAAGGGAGGACGTATGTCTTGGCTTGTGTAGGATCGATGGTGGAACCCCAGAACATAAGTCGCCAACCATGGAACGTTCCATTGTGGTTTGCGTCTGACTGGTCAGATACCCTGATGGTCCAGTCACCGACCGGATTCTCACCCCTTTGTCGAAGTGAACAGGTGGGTTTCGAAGAAAAAGAGAAACTTACCAGTGTTTGAGAGTCATGAAGCGCCAGCCTTGGAACCCATTAGTTGCATAATCTTGCTTGCGCACTGCAGCCAAGATACTCTTTATGCCGTTGGGGCTGATGAGTTCCACTTCCACATCACCTCGCTTAGAATGGGAAATCCAGACAGTAATAGTTAATTGTTCGAGATCTTCGAGGTTATGCTCAAGCAGCATATCGTTTGTGACAGTGAACGTGCTATTGAGCCCCCCTGGGGGGATGGGCACACCTCCGGTCATGGTGCCTTCTGGGTCTGATAAGGAACCATTATTGAGCTGGACGGCGGATGGGTGGAACCAGGCTTGGGGCTTTACGAGCTCCCAATTCTGTGCGGCCGTGACAAACGCGTACGCGTTGAGCTGACCGTACCCGTATTTGTAACTAAATGGCCTCCCCGAGGCTGTTTTTTCCCAGTCTGGGTCCTCGGGGTTGATCATTTGGGCCGATTGAACGCAAAGATGTTGGACGTCGCGCCAAGTAAGATCAGGTCTTGTGGCGTGGTGTCAGACAGGTAAGAGAACGTGAGGAGAGACTGACCGGACTTGGAGGGCTAGGGCAAAAACGCCTGCTGCATTTGGCGCAGCAGCCGAAGTGCCACCGTGGTTGGAGGAACAGGCATTCTCACCCACGTCGGTAGTAACCTGGGGAGGATGAGAGAATGTGAAAGGAGAGGAAAGGATGTACGAACGATGTTCTTTCCGCTGCCTGAGCTGTAGGCAACCACCAAATTAGCTGCACAAGGTTCTGAGTAGTAAGGGTGGAGGCCCTTGTAGTCTACGGCAGAAACCGTGACGGAGTAGATGCTGTTGGTATAACCATCGAAATTGCACTGGTCGCCAGACATAGCGCCATTGCCACTGGCGAATACGAATATGGAGCCTTTGCCATGTCTGCCATTCTGTACACCGTTGAGGAAGGCTTTGTGAATGATGTAGCTTGGACCTTCCATGGACCTGCCGTCATCTGGGGGGCCCCAGCTGCAGGAGTAAATGTCAACATCATGGAAGCCGTAGTTGAGCGCTGCGGCTTCATCAACATCTGTGATTGGACCAGAGAGGATCCGCACGCCTGCCAACTTTGCATCATAGGCGAGGCCAACACCGCAGACGTCATTCTTCGCAGCTGCGATCTGTCCGGCGCAGCGGGTGCCGTGGCGGTCGTCGCTAAGGATCGGTTTTGGGAGGGGTGTGTGATCGTTGAAATCGTAGGAATGCTCGGCGTCCTGAGAAGGATGAGGAGTTATTCAGGCGCCAAGGGCAGCAAGACTCACAAAGTTATCGGCAAGGTCCTTGCTTTCGTAATCGAGGCCATCGTCGACGAGGGATGCGATGACGCCCTGACCGGTGATGCCTATTTCCCAGAGACCGGTGACGTTCATCATGTGTTTGGGGAACTCTTCATTGATGATATGCCATTGCTGTGTGAAGAGAGGATCTGTGACGCCAAGACGGGTACCGATGGTGGCGGCAGAGTCCTCCGGAGAGATGGGGGGCGGGGCACGTTTTGCCCGCTGGCGCGGGACTTGGTGCTCGAGCACGTTGATGGCGGAGAGGAAGCGGCGGGTACGGTCATCGCGAGGATGAATGGCAGCGTGTGCGCGAAAGGCGTCATAGCGGGCAAGGATGGGGTGGCGATGTGGGAGGGTGCGTTTTGGGGCTCTAAGGAGCCATGCGTTGGAGAGCTCGCCAACTTGCCCGACAAGCTCTAAGCCGAGGCCGAGTTCGGCGACGCACTCGTCAACGGAGAGGGTAGAGGGGGCGGGACGGTGATCGAGAAGAAAGTAATCGAACGTCGCGTGGTCA
>JBBPSW010000021.1:7783-18153 GCA_038093775.1 Butyriboletus pseudospeciosus | reverse complement strand
ACACCTAATCGCAACCCCGAATGGCTAAATTATGGACCCGACCCTTGATGCACGCATGTGCTCCCTCCCGAACTATCATTCATTAGTTCAACTTGCCTAATCAGCCAACGGCGATGACGAGTGGATGTGCCGTACCATGACTCAGGCTGGGCAGAACGTGCTACTTAACAACCGGCATCTCGTGAGGCCCTCCACAAGATGACGAACAACAATAACTCTCAGCCCATCCTCAATCCAAACGTATATCTCAACTACCTCTCACCCTCCGTCGCAAGCGAGTACGAAATAACAAGAAATGTCTTTCTTGTTACCTTTGGGGTACAAAATTTATTCCTTATCCCAACGATGATTGACAGTGCTGTCGTAGGCTCTACTATGGGACATGCTTTCCAGCCTATCCAACGACTGGAAACTAATTCGAACAACCAAACCTTCCCCGGTGCTATTCGCTTACTTTGCATCCAGGTCATTCGCTTTCATGATCGCATTCGCTATCCTGATCCTTTTAATCAGGTCATGTGCACTCGTTGTGGTATTCATGTCGGCATTGGCGAAGAGTAGGTCACTCAAGTACATCGACTCTCGCCCGCGATAAACACACTCCATTTCCTTTAGCTGGTCCCGTCCAGAATTGCGGCGTCATGGAATTGATCCTCTCCATATTCTGGATTTTTGCGTCCGGATCATCCTCATATCTCTTTCTCAAACGTGTCCATGCCGTTTTTATCCAGGAAAGACTTGTTTGTCATGCTTTCACGGTTTTTTGGGTTGCTGGAGTTGGCGCTTCCATGGTCGTGCTCCCTGGACCGTTGCACGATTACTATCAGATCGCAAACACAAGGCACTGCATCAATTCCAAAATCAAGAGTTATGTGTCCGCGGCATTCATCGTGCCCGTGCTGTTTGACGCCTTTGTGTTCTTTGCGATCAGTTATAAGATTCTCATGTTCCATCGCACTAAAAAGCCAACGAATTGGAAGACTTTTTGCTGTGGTGAGGCTCTCCCTCGTATTTCCCAGGCAATCCTACAGGGTGGACAGCAATATTATATGTACGTTCTTCCTCTCCGAACATGATCCAAGTACTAAGACTCATTGCATAGGATCACAACCGGCGTCAACATTACGCGCTTAATCTTGGCTATATTGCCCACTGTTCCTCCAGTTTTGCAATTATCCCCTTCGGTTCCCGCAGTGGCACTTACAAGCGCGATGGCATGTCGTGTCTTTCGGAATCTCAAGTTAGAGGCATTACAAAAAACAGAAGTTGGAATCTTGACCACGATTCGATTTGCGGACAGAGGACGTGCCAATGTTCATCTGCCAAAGACCACAGGTGTTCCATCCGCGGAATCTGGTTTGGAACAATGTTGACGGTGATGGATGAGCCAAAGATCGGTATCTATCAAGGGTTTGTTGTTGCGTTGCGATATCATGATGTACACTATATGCCACGGACGAGGCACGTGGATGGACCGAAGCTTATCAGTGAGCTAGATACCAATACAAAACGAAGGAGACAGCCATGGAGCGTGCATAATAAGATGCAATGTGCGTGACAGGTAGGTGTAAGAACATTGCGACGCGATAGAAACTTTCAAAACGTAGATGTAAGGAGTGACATGCTGTCTGAAGGACTGGCTTCATGGAAATGAATTAGTCGAAATTGTCGACACGTGTTCAAGACATGGAATAAACGTTTTTGTAGGCCAAAACCGCAAGCGAAACAAGCTAAAATCTCTTTATGGTCGAAAGTGCCGCAAGAGAAAGACGACGGAGGGCATTCCTGTTACCTCCTTGTCTGGAGCTCGACTCGGTCATGCCAGTGGAGGAAAGCTCAACCGTGCTTGCCCGAACCGCGGAGGAGGATTCGGAGACTGTCCGGGACCTCACGTGCTCCCGTCTGGTAGGAGTGAGCGTTGGCGGACGAGCGTCATATGGTGGCGGGGGGGCAGTGATCAAGATAACGCTGTCATTTTCGCTGTCTTGACTCGTGACAATCCTGAAACTGACACCCCTGTCCATGGTACCGCGATGCTTGCTAACGTTCTGCCGTGTAACAAGTTGTTTGACGCGTCCGCTGAGCATTTTGGCATGTTTTATGAAGGTTTGGGATTTTGAGACGCGATGGGAGCGAGAAAGCTGATGAGAAGGCAATGACGGATACATAGTGGTTGTCCCTGGCATGAGCTCTCCCAACCGGGAATTATGAACATCCTCGGAGAGTGGTGAAAAAGGCTCTTCGGATCGAGGGATGCCAGGTGTCACACTCGCACGCCATGCCTGCAAGCTGTCCAGTGTTGACGGAAAAGTATCTGTGCCCGTGGGCTTCAGAACCAGGCGTGCTAGTGAAGAAGGCTGAGAGTACATAGTGTACGTGTGCGGTGACACCGCAGGAGGTAACGATGTCGGTGATCTAGCCAGGGAGGTCTGCAAGTTGTACGCCAAGGTGGAGGAAACTTGTGAGGAAGGGGATACTGCACTCGGGCTCAGTGCGGGTGTAGATGCAGGGCTACTTTCTGTATCAACCGAAGTAATGTCGGGTAGGTTGTGCCGAAATATGCGATCCGTCTCTGTGTGACCTCCGAGGTCGCTGAGCCAAGTAGATGAAGAAACCTCCCAGGGGCGAGGATTCTCGGACTTTGTCCCGTTGGATCCCCTACGTATCGGCTCATCCGTGGCGGCAGGTGCGACAAGGGGCGATAGACGGACTTCTGTCTTGATGTCCACATCTTCCAAAGAGGGAGTAGGGGGCATCAACAAGAACTGGCTTGAAGTCGGCGAGGCAAAGTCGGCGACAGCGGGGTCTCGTGAATACGATGACAGGACCGGAGCTGGTGTTGGCGGGGCAGATACGCTCTGGGTCACGCGTTCTTGCATATCGCTGAACGTGAAGCATGAGGATGAGACAGGAGTCGGAAGCGAAAGTGGTGTAATTGGAAGCGTCAGATCGGTGCTAAAGGGGCAATATTCTGTCGGGGGGACGATGATTCGCAGTGGGGGGGGCTTCGTGGCGAGGAGAGTCGCAGAGCCGCTAGAACAGGAGGGGGGGTGTCTATGGAGTTCCTCGACTGAGTCGCTCGGCAAGGACGCTCGGTGGTCCATGGCCTGAAGGACGAGAACTAGGATCAGTACCGCGAAGAATGGGTTCGCGGGCGAGCTCACAGATGGGGCGTGGCACGCTGAAACTTGCTGCAAAAATTTGGGGGCTGAATGCTCGATACAAAAATATGGGAAAGGAACATACGAAAGGCTCTGGCCAAGCACCGGGGAACTGCTTTTCTGGTGTGCACGGCATCAAAAATGCAATTCAACCAAAGACGACGTCTTCCGCGACGAGCAAGCCTTGAGAGACCTCGACGAGTCACCGCTTACCTTTATACTCGAATCGAAAACGACCGTTTCCAGAGCGAACGCAGAATCTCATCACGATTAGTATGGAAGCATCCAAAGGAGACATTAACTTCTATGTGGTATTCCCATGCTACAGGTTCCCTCTAACCGCTGCATCCACACTCTGCGCAAAGTACTCAATGTTGCTGCCATTCAGTCCAGCCATTGAGATGCGACCATCCATTGTCATGTAAACATGGGCTTTTTCAGCGAGAGCTTTGCACTGTTCAGTCTGGAGCCCGGTGAAACTACGCCACATGTGACATAAGTATCATCGCGGCACACGTTGAGGAGGTACACACCTGAACATGCCGATCTGGCTCTTGATATGTCCCCATTGTCCTGGAGTCCGGAATCCGTTGGTTAAGAGCTCGTATAGCTTTTCTCTCATGTTTATAATACGTTCTGCCATGTCCTTCACTTCGCTCTCCCATTCTTGGTAAAGCTGAGGGTCTGACAGAATCGTGCTGGCAATATGAGCACCATGCAGGGGTGGGTTCGAGTACATGGGGCGCACGATGATCTTGAGTTGACTTTCAACGCGTTTCTTTTCTTCCTCGCTCGTAGTGGTGAGTGAGAAAGCGCCAACACGCTCGCCATAGAGCCCCATGTTCTTAGCAAATGACTGGCAGAGTGCTACATTGTGGCCTTGAGATACAAAGTGGCGAACGGCAAAGGCGTCCCGTGTCGTCGAGCCAGAAGCAAAGCCCTGGTATGCCATGTCAAAGAACGGGAACAGTTTCTTTTCGGCGAGAAGGTCAGAGAGCTCCTTCCATTGTGCTTGGGTGGGATCAACCCCAGTAGGGTTGTGTGCGCAGGCATGCAAAAGTACGATAGCACCTTCTGGGGCGTTCTGGAGACTGCATGAAGAAAGGTGACACGTGTGAAATCTGCACAAACCTTCAAGTCCTCCTTCAGGCCACCAAAGTCAAGGCCGACCGTCTTCTTGTCAAAGTATTTGTATGAGCGAACTTCTAGACCAGAGTCCTTGAACAAGGGAATGTGGTTGCCCCAAGTAGGAGTGGGGAGATAAATAACTTTAGCGCCAGGATAATGCCTGGCCAGGAAGGCACCGCCGATCCTAAGGGCACCGGTTCCGGAGATGGACTGGGTCACTGCAATCTGTTGCACACCGGAGTTAGTGCGGTTCAAAGGCAGACTGGTCCAGGTGGTACGGACCGCATTTTGGCTTAATGGTATGCTGTCGGCGCCGTAGGCGAGCTTGGCAGCGTTTTGAGTGAAGCTGGCGAGACCGGTGATAGGAAGATACTCCTTGTCCAGCTTTGCAAGGGCCATCCTTTCTTCCGCCTGTGGCACGCAAGGTGGTTACCCGAGTGTTGACGGGCGCAACATATAGCAAAGGGGGGGGGAGAAATACCTTCTCGACGGCGTTCAGGACATAAGGTTTGCCGTTTTCGTCTCTGTAGGCACCGACGCCTAGGTTTATCTTGCGAGGGTCCTTGTCCGCTTTGAAAGCCTCGGTGATACCTAACCAGAAAAAAATTTGGCTGGGCAGACCATAACGAAGGATCGTACTGACCAAGAATTGGATCGGGTGGGCCAGCAGGGACGGCGGACCAGGTCGACAAGGGAGCTGCGGTGCGGAGGATAGCAGGAGCACGACGGAGGGTGTTCATGGCCAGCATCGCGTCGGGTAAAGATTGAAGTGGAGACGGCGTTTTGTCTGCATTCGGAATTGCCCGATGACGCTGTGCTCGCAGCGCTGGTTGTACGGCGACTCGTCGGTCGTCGACGGTCACGAAACACAAAAGATTTATATTATTATTGCTACTCGAGAGTCGTCCTATATTAACCTTAAAATAGGGTCACATCCCAGATAAGATCTATCGCTTGACTCACTCGCCCTTGTCTAACCACCATGACTGAAGTGGTCGAGGACGTGAACGAAACCTTCACTCGTTCAAGCAAAGAAGGGTTCGTACGTCCTTTTTTTCATTCCTGACCATATTTGCCGATTGAGAGTCACCAGAGGTGCAACCGATGGCGACTCAGAAAAGTGAGCGTGGATCGCTCCTAACCGATCGCTCCTAAACTTGCTCCCAAGGCTCGATGGAGGCGATGGCCCGACAAAAAGTGCGCTGAAAAAGGCTGCAAAGGAAGCCGAAAAGGCAAAAAAGAAAGCAGACAAAGCAGCAAAGGCCAAGGAGCTGGAACAGGCTCGAGCAGCTGCAGAGGAGGTATTTCCCACTTTCGTCCGAGTGAGCTTGCTCTCAAATCCCACCTGCAGGACTATGCGGCCGACAAATACGGCAAGCTCCCGTTGCATCAGTCTCAATCACGACCAGGTCGCAACCGCACTGATATATCCATTTTGAGTGCTCAGAATCATGGCGAACAAGTGCTCATTAGAGCTCGTATCCAGACTTCACGTCTTCAAGGGAACAAAATGGTCTTTCTCAATTTACGCCAGCGCACGAACTCTGTTCAGGCATTAATGCAAGTCACTGAGGGCCAAGTCAGCAAACAGATGGTCAAGTGGGCTGGTTCACTGGCCCTCGAGAGCATCGTCCTCGTCGAGGGCATCGTAAAGAAGAGTCCTGAACTTATCAAGAGCGCGACAGTAGATGACATTGAGATTCACATCAGCGAGGTAAGCAATTCACAGCGATAATTCAAAAACAACAAAGCTGATCTCCAGGAAATCAGCTGTGGCTCATGGCAGGCGTAGAGAACAGATTACCCTTTTCTCTCGAGGATGCCAGTCGGTCAGAAACCGCTCCCGATGTCGAAGGACAATTCAACAGAGTTTTGCTCGATACCCGATTGAACAACCGTGTCTTGGACCTCCGAGCAAGTGTTCATTTACTCGTACCATTTGTGATAATCCTGACGTGCACGCAGACGGTGACTAATCAAGCAATTTTCAGGCTTCAGCATGCCATCGGAGACTTATTCCGTTCGTACTTGAATAACAATGGATTTATCGAGATACACAGTCCCAAGCTTCAGGGTGCTGCAACGGAATCCGGTGCATCCGTCTTCAAGGTTGACTACTTTAAAGGTCTGTCTGCAACAGTTGACCATACTCATCAACTAATGTCTGTTCCAGGCAACGCTTACCTAGCACAGTCTCCCCAGTTAGCCAAGCAGATGGCCATCGCAGCTGATTTTGAGAGGGTGTACGAGATTGCTCCTGTCTTCCGTGCCGAGGACTCCAACACACACCGCCACCTTACGGAGTTCGTCGGTTTAGATCTTGAAATGGCGATTGAAGAACATTACCACGAAGTCCGCGACCTACTCGATGGCTTGTTCAAAGCGATATTCCGCGGTCTCAAGGAACTGTATGCCAAGGAGATCGCCACAGTAGGGAGACAATTTGAAGCAGAAGAATTCAAATGGCGAGAAGGTCCAGAAGGAACTTTAGTCTTCACGTTCAAAGAGGCTGTTGATCTCCTCGTCGAGGACGGTGTGGATCGAGAAAGCTTGGAGGATATCAAGTGGGTCATTGATAATGGATGCCTTGCGTTCTGAATAACCGTCTCGTAGCACGGAGAACGAGAAGAGGCTTGGTCGTATCGTGAAAGCCAAGTACGATACAGACTATTTTATCATCGACAAGTTCCCCATCGCCCTCCGCCCGTTCTACACTATGCCGGACCCTGAGGACCCTGTGAGTGGTTCGAATGGCTTTGCCATCCTCTGTTGACTCCGTGTCAGACCCTTTCCAACTCGTACGACTTCTTCATGCGAGGCGAAGAAATCCTTTCTGGCGCACAACGTATCCACGACCCCGAATTCCTCTCTCAACAAATGCGTGCTAAAGGTGTTGACCCGGAGAGCATGAAGGGCTACTTGGATGGCTTCCGGATTGGCTGTCCTCCTCACGGTGGCGGAGGAATTGGCCTTGAGCGTGTACTGATGTTGTTCTTGAAGCTCAACAACATCAGGCGGGCTTCATTGTTTCCTAGAGACCCCAAGCGACTTGAGCCTTAAACATCGCCAAATATCATTTGACCCATATGCCACACTGGTTGACACTCAACCTAGATTTACAGGGATAATACTTGCAGGAGCAGAGTTTGTTACGTATTCCGAATTATATGTTTAAACAAGATCACAAGCGTCCGTAAAACATATTTTATGATGAAAAACAATATGATGGAAGCCCCCTAGAAAAAATTACAACGCTACACACTGCGACATGGCGGTGAGCAAATTCCCGGGGCAAGACTTGGCTCAGTATCCACCTGTGTCACCGTCTCTCCCTCCTCGCTCGGCGTCTCTCGGAACGCGAACTTGACCCTTGGCCGATTGCACTAGCGGGCAAGGAGCTCCCTTCCAAAGCAGCGGCAATAACATCCGCAGGTAAGTCAATATGGACACCTTCGGCGTAAGTGTACGCATCTAGTGGGGAGTATGCTGGTGGATCTCGCCTCGAGAATGCCGGGTGACCAGCTTGCAAGGTATCGACCGCTTCATGAGGGAGTGACGAGGATAATGCCTGCAAATGAATGTCACGCTGATTAGGCGTGGGCGGATTCGGGGTAGGTGGTGAATCAGGTGGTGGATGTACCTGGATGGTGGATTCGGAATCTGTGTGTCGCATGGCGGCCAGGAAGTGAGTGAACGAATTCTGCCGTAGGCGAGGAGTACTAAAGAGGTTGCTCGCACCTGCGGCACTCTCGCTCACGGGTGATTGAGAACGCGACGACAATGACGACGACGACGACGAAAAGACTTCATCTTCGTGACCATTCTGCCCCTCCGGAGTGGGTGATAATGGGAGATCGCGATTGGGAGGTGTGTGGAATGGGAGATCGGTCGGTGACAAGTATCTGGAATCATTGGACGGTCCTGCACCATTCTCATCCGATTCCTCGCTAATTGGGGTGATCGGCGGAGGAGTCGGGGATTCCTGAAGGTGGGATGATAACGGAGTTCCTCTGAGGGGTGACGATGCAGAAGCTGAGGGGTTCTTCGGCCGTCGGCGACGATGTGAACGACGGGGTATGGGAGGTGGAGATGAGGCACCTGGGGTGCCTTGCTGCGTGAACGGAGCCCCACCGGGTCGGACGCCACCGCCAACATCTAGAAGAATGCTACCGCGCTCGCTCCCATAAGCGGGGGGCGGAGCAAGTGTCCCTACGCTGGGAGCCAGACCCCACTTCTTGACGTTGGCCTCGATAAAGACAAAGCCAGCCTGACCAAGATTAACGTGCACGCTGCAGGGGCCATCGGCACCAATCGTGGGAAAGAGGTTATAGCGGCTGAGGCCAATGAAGGCATCTTCCAGCTTGCGGCCATTGCGTGTGAAGAAGACTGTGCCTGTGCGCGGTCGATAACCGACACCGAGTACATCGCCCTCTTTCAGAACAGGGCCAAAAGTGGATGCGGTAAAAGGGTAATTGTAACATTTATCACCATTGGAATGATATGCGACAGAGTGACGGCTGACACCGGGCAAACGGAAGGGTGGATATGGTTTGGTGGCCAAACCGACTGCGACAATAGTAGTTTCTGGGAGATCGAACATTTTGACCTCCCAGTAGTAGACCTCGTTTAGTTTTGGGAGAGGTAAATTTGATTGGACACACGAAGCCGAAGCCGGATCGGGGAGGAAGGTAATTTCAGTGCGAGCGTGAACAAGAAGTGAGTTGATGGTTTCATAGTCGGGTTCGAAGCACCAAGCGGAAACGCCTTTTTCCTGTATGGATAGAAATTGCGATAAGGTGATATCAGTTGGTTCCGAGTTAGGGGGGTACTGTAGTTGATAATCTGAAATCAAAGAGGAGATAGAGTAGGTCGATTTGAAAGGATCTGTGGGGGAGAAGGACAGACGGACCTTTGGCCCTTAGATACGACCTACGGACTGGGTCAGAGACGCTCTCGAGCCAGCGAGATTCGACGCCTTCGAAACCACCGTCGCCTTCATACAGCTCCTCGCGGCTCATATCGACGGGGCCATCGTTGTCTCTAAGGAGGATACCACGGCGCCTGCGGATGAAGATGATACATATAAGGAAGAGGAGGAGGACGAAAAGGAATGTGGAGAGCACGATGAGAAGGGGGAGGATGAAGAGGAGTGCGTCCGGGGGCTGTTCTGGGTAATCAGGGGGTGAGGTCAGGGAGTGTCTGTCGGGGACTGAGCGGGGGAAAGCATCGTCGAGAGCGTGGAGAAAGATGGCGGAGAGACCACTGACGGGGTGAGGATTTGTGGTGGCCGTGGTGGCCATGAGCGGGGCTCGGGAGGGGGACAAGAGTCGACACGGGAGGAGTGGAACGAGCACCGCTGAGAACGCTCGGGGGTGCGACTGCGCCCCGTCCCAAACCTAATGGTCTATATATGGTATCAACACCCCCCCCGTCACCTCCGGGGTGGTCTTGCACGTTCGCGCCTCCTCCTCCCCCTCGACGCTGACCCCGACGATGAGCCCGACGCTCTCCCCCGCTCAGCCCCCGAGAACGCCAAAGCGCAAACCGTCCACCCGCAGGACGAGAGCAGGATCACATCTCCCTCCCGTCCAGTCCCAAGAGTCCCACGACATCGCCTTGTACGCCATCCGCAACTTCCTCAAGGGGCGCACCTGCTACGACGCATTTCCCGTCAGCTTCAGGCTGATCGTCCTCGACACAAAGCTCAACGTAAAGAAGGCATTGCAATGCCTCCTCCTCAATGGTGCGCTCCATGCATCCGTTCACACACCCTCAATTCACCTCTCCCTAGGCGTCGTGTCCGCCCCGCTGTGGAACAGCGAAAAGTCGAAATTCGCCGGCATGCTCACCGTCCTGGACATCATCCACCTCATCCAGTACTATTACGACAATTTAAACTACGAGGCAGCTGCCGCAGACGTCGAGACATTTCGATTGGAGTTGTTGCGAGGTATGTCCTCCCCCCCGATTCCGTCCGATGGACACTCTTCGATCGTCTCTCGCCAGATATCGAGAGGAGCCTCGGTGTGGCCACTCCTCCGATGCTCAGGGAACACCCCAACAGTACTCTCTACGACGCCG
>JBBPSW010000020.1:11546-37230 GCA_038093775.1 Butyriboletus pseudospeciosus | reverse complement strand
ATTGTGTAAATGTGGCTCTCTTCCCATCGATACGACGAATGAGTTTTTTGGCTGTTAGTGGCGATATATTGGACCTTGATGTCGGCACATAGTAATCGATGGATTGTACCACTATATTCTAGAGTGAGTGTCCTGAGCATGAAAAATGCAACACCACAGGGTAAATCGTCTAGATGCATTCCCCACTGATGGATCTGTTGGACTTAGGTCCTGTCCGGACTGTATGGAAAGCCGGACAACCGTGCTCGGGTGATCGCCGGGGCTCGGACCCTTGGCTACTAAGTATGGAAGGACAACGGCAGAGGACATCAATCACTCTGTAAAATCCTCAGCAGCCTTTGTTTGTGTTGGAATCAGGCAAGCATGCATGCAGCTGTGCTGTTGAATGTCACCATATTGCCCACACATCAACCAGAAGCACAGAGAGTGCTGAGGCACTACATGACTGCAGTATACATTCCATGTATATAATCTTCATTCCCTATGTTCCATCCTGCCCATTTGTTGACTTGATACCATATGACAACTTTCAGCTTATTGTTCTTCCCTTCATATATAAATCAGATGTATTCTGAATGACACCTCAGTCTGTTTGCCCAAAGTGCAATGACTGAGGTGAGTAGCTATCATTCTAACCCACACATACAGTGGCTCAAAAGAGTGTTCCAATGTTTGGCTTTTGGAAAGACTTGACATTTGTAAGAGAACCAAAAAGTATTTGTTACAAATGCTTTATTTTTCCCTTTATTTTCCCTATTTTTCCTGATTTTATCTGAGTGATTTCGCATTTAGCCCCTATCTCTAACCCCTATCTTGCAATCCTCCAAATGCTCATCCCTCCTCATGGTCCAGACCTTTGCCTCATGGCTGGACCAGTGCTACCTCATGTCTGCCTCATGTCCCACTCTCTCTCCTCAGCTGTGTCTTATCATCACAGCCATATTAATCTCCTTTGCCTCATGTATGTTTCACCTTGGCCTCATGGCCTTATCTCTGACTTGTCATCCTCATGTTCCTCATTACCACTTGCCTTAAGGCAAGGCAGTACTGATCCATGCCTCCTCCTCATGTTTTTCATAGCTACACACAAGATATCTCTT
This sequence comes from Butyriboletus pseudospeciosus, assembly GCA_038093775.1. Taxonomy (NCBI): domain Eukaryota; kingdom Fungi; phylum Basidiomycota; class Agaricomycetes; order Boletales; family Boletaceae; genus Butyriboletus; species Butyriboletus pseudospeciosus. The sequence continues at coordinate 36,130 of JBBPSW010000020.1, read as the reverse complement.
AGATCTAGTGTACATGAATGTAAACCCCTCACTTCCCTCTCCTATAAATAGTTGACTTTAGCTACCTTTGTACTCTGTTCTCAATCTTTGCAATATAAGCATACTATATCTGGAATCATCTTTGAGCCTTCAAGTTTTCACTTAAGTGTCCTAGACACTAACTCCCTCAAGCCCAAGTTCTTCGATTCCTTGAATGTTATGCTTTCAGGACATTGGTCTCTTTGTGAGCATCACCCTGTGAGATAACTAGTAAGCAGAACCTATCTTTGTATGCTTTACATAACACTAGCAGCTTGGACACCCAGATCATTCAAACTGGTTTCCCTTTTCCCTTATTCTTAGGAGGAGTCTCATCAAGAGCACAAATCTTCTTAGCTTTAGAGCAAACATTCTTGTGACTGCCTTGGTGCCATCCATATTCATTGCATTGAGTGGAGGGTTTGTGACAATCACTCTTGTTGTGGCCACTTTGTCCATAGTTATAGCATCCAGAGGGTCATTTCCTCTTCTGCTTCTTTTCAAAGGTGTCGATGTGGTCCTTGATCTCTGATTCATCAGATGCTTCATTGAGGACATCAACATCCATGGCATTAGGGTTTTGTGTTTGCCTTGGCTGGAAGTAACTCCTAGAAGAGGAAGCAGGAGCCTGTCCAGTTTGTCTTTCTCTTAGGAAGTTGATAGTTTCTATCTTTTCTCCAGTGTTGATTATGGCCTTTGCATAGAGATCTAGGCTGTATACTTTTCATTCACCTTCCTTGATGATCATATCTCAGATCTCAGGGTTTATATTCATTTCTAGAATATTGGTGGCATGGATTCCTGAGATGTCAGCTTCTTTTGCCAGCTTCTTGAATTGATCTATAAAGTTAGTACTTCACATAGATCCTTGCTTCAGACTCCAAAGTTTCTGGAGGGCCCAATCAAGTTTAGCATTTGGGTGGAATTGTTTTTCAAGGTCTTTGACAAGTGTCATCCAGGTGTATGCTTGTCCTTGATCTAGGCATTGTGTAGCAAAGGTTCCAGCACATGATCCAGTCATGTGAGATAGGACAGCAACTATGGGTTTGAAAGAACTGTCAGGTATAGCATCATAGTTCAGATTGATATAGGTTTTCATTTTAAGCCACCATTCTTCAAACTTGGCAATCTCTCCTTTGAATTCTCTGGGGTCAGAGAATACTTCAACCTTCTTGGTTGCTTTGGCAGCAGGAATTACTGCAGGCAGGGGTATATTTGCAATCTGAGCATTCACTTGAGCTAGATCATCCTCAACACTTATAGTGTATCAAGTCATAAGGCCAAGTTGCATGGTGATCAGGATAAGCTGTTGTTCAAGATCTCCAGCATTACACAAGTTGTTGATGAACTGAGTTGAGTTGAATCTCCTTGGGTTGAAAGACATGATTAGGTGAGGGTGAAGAGGGATTAGGTTAAAGAATCAAGGTACATGATCAATTAGTATCTTCCACTAAACTGAGGAGCTCTGTTGTTGAGTCTAATTTCCACTGAGACTCTTCAGTAGTTATCTCAGTTGGTGCAGGGAAGTACTCTGGTGAGGCAGATCCTGTTGCATAAGGAGATCCTTGTGTGATGGTGTAGTTTGTTTGGAAATGGGAATAGAAAAATTGGGAGGTGATCTGTTGGATTGTAAAAGGGGAGATTGAAGTAAAGAACCACTCAATCCAGGCAGGGGTTTCATGTAAAGGTTCCCGGTTTGGTTCAGTTATGGGTTGAGCTTCCCATGTAGTCTCATTGTTGGTCCAACCATTATCTTCCAGTTTGGGCCAAGCTGATTGTTGTGTTTGTTCAGCTTCTTCAATCTTCTTTACAATGTATGCCTCTCTGATGGTAATATTAATGAGGAAAAAGTTCTGATTGATGGTTATAGCAAAGGGTTTGCCCTTTAGGACAGTGTGCAAGACAAGAAAGATTAATAGCATAAGAAGAGAAGTGAATATATAGAGGAACACAAATAGAATGCAGTTCATTCAGTTGCTCTTCTTGGAAGCAGGGAAGGAGGCTGGTTCTCCTGATCTGAATTGGATAACTCTTTTTCTGATGAAAAGATCTCTCATTGATAAGGTGGAGGTTGTGGCTGGTTAGGCATTTGTGGGCACACAAAGATGGGCTGTAAAGAAACTTGGGGAATTCTTCATATTACAGCAGAGGCCCAGATAGCAATGTCTTGTCTTGTAGCTATCTTAATGGAAATGTAAAGGTGTCCTAAGTACCTTTTGTTATGTGAAGCATACAAAGAGAGGTCTCTCTTACTAGTTATCTCACAGGGTGATACTCACGAAAAGACTGATGTCCTGAGAGCATAACGTTCAAGAGGTTGAAGGACTAGGGCTTGAGGGAAGGTTGTGTTGAAGACACACTATGGAGACTCAAGAGCTTAAGGATGATTCCATATGAGTATGCTTGTATTGTGTAGATCGAGAATGAAGTACAACTGTAGCAACATTGACTATTTATAAGAGATGAGGATATGCATAGACCAAGCCAGGAAAAGAATCAAAAGAGATGGAAGTTCATAGAAGGAGATTAGTCAAGTAGATGAAAAGAGATGGAGTCCATGTTTACTAAAAGTAAGTAGCTTGTGTTAGAAATGTAAGTAGTTCTCCAAGTATGGTGATAGTGATATTCAAAGAAAAGGATAATATGATGGAAGAGAATGAAAACCATAACATTACCCCCTTTATACAGTCGAACCCCAGATTCAACAAGTAATTCCCGTTCCAGCCAGGCACTAGGCAGAGGGTCCAGGGGCTTGTCTGTAAATAGAGGCTGCTTGGGATGGGGAAAGATGGTCAAATGGACAATCACTAATGATGTGGCCAGCTTGAGAGCATATGCCACAATTGCAGTGGAGACAGGCTCGTTCTGAATGTCTCCAGTTGTGACAGAAGTTGCACTGGAGAGTAAGACATTGGCAAGTGGGATGGCTGGGGGTGGCGAGGTGGCAATGGGGACAAACATATTCAGGACATTCTTCATGATAGTGGCCAAGATGATGGCAGTGAAAACAAGTGGTGTTAGGCAAGGCAGGATGGTGATGAAGTCAGTCAAGACATGGCATAATGTGAGTGGAGGATGAAAGCACCAGGTTTCCATTGGATAAAGGAATAAACCATGCTACATCAATGGGGATAGAGATGGTGGAGACTTTGTATTCATCGTCAGATGAGCTCTCTACTGCAGTGGACATCTCAGAGACAGGGAAAGAAGATACCCTAGTGGACAGTGGGGGTGGAACCAGGAGTGGGACAGTCTGGGGGGTAACAAGGAGGAACTGATCAACACATTCAATGTACACATTACATTGTTCCTGAGGAGGGGAAAGAAAAATTTGATGGAAGGTGGGATAAATGGTAGCCAGGAGAAGATTTTGAATGAAATTGGTGAAGCTGTGTGCATGAAGAATGGTAACTATGTGGCTGGGCAATGCTCCCAGGGCAAAATGGAGAGAGATCTCATTGACTCCCAAAGACTGGAGTCATTAAGTGCGAGTGATGCCATGAAAGAGACAGATTAACTTGTGAGCAATCTCATCAGCTTGGAATAAAGGATCATCCTCTAGGGTGTATAGAATGGTGGGGGAGTCAAGGATGGCAGAATATAGAAGGTGGGCTGTGTGAGTAGGAAGAAACATAGGGTAGACATTGTGGATGCAAAGGGGAGAGGATGGGGTAGACTGGGAGGAAGAGGTGACTGTGGAGGAGAGGAAAGCCATTGTGGTGATCTTCTGTCAAAGGTCATGAGCCTTTTTATAGGCAGATAGAATCAGGAATGCATGGCAGAGATTACTTTCTGGCTTCCAAGTATTTTTGATTGAAGAGTATCCTTTCCATGAGGTCAGGAATCTCCAGTGAGAAGTGGAGCCCTTGTGAGCTAGTATAGCCTCCACCTTGTATTCTTCATCATCATTGATGACATCAGGTGGAGGTTCTAGGAAGGAAGGTCCATGGGTTTCAGAGGTGTGATAGGATGATAAAAGGGAAGTGTGGAAGACATCATGTATCTTCCAAGTATGCGGGAGGCAGAGTTGATAGATAAGGGGGGATAGGACACAGGTGATTTTGAAGGGTCCCATCTGTTTGGGTGTTAACTTCCAAGAAGGGAGTTTCAGGCAGAGATTAGTTGCCTCTAACCACATCTTATTTTTTACTTTCTAGGGAGAGAATTTTCAGAAAGATCACAAGGACATGATCTTTTAGGCAGATTCATGGGCAGCCAGGGCTTCCTTTCTAGCTTCTTCAAGGAGGGAGAGTCAATTCTCGAGGGCAGGGATAAATGTTTTTCTGATGGGAGGATAGGAACGAGGTTCATATCCATATAGGAGGGAAAATGGAGATTTCTTTGTGGAGCTGTGTGGGGCAGAGTTGTGGCAGAATTTGGCAGAAGTGAGAAAATGGGCCCATGACAACAGGTTATTAGCACAGAAGATCTGTAGATACATTTCCAACTCCTGATTGGTTCATTTGGTCTATCCATCCATTTGAGGGTGATAAGCAGTGGAGAGTTGGATGTCATATTTCAGAAGACAAGCAAGCTCTCTTGCAAAGGCAGAGGTGAATTGAGGTCCATGATCAGAGATGAGAGTGTTGTGGAGACTGAACTGTTTGAAGACTGAATTGAAAAATATCTGAGCAATTCTGGCGGCATTGATGGTTTTGGAACAAGAGATGAGGATTACCTCCTTCATAAGGCCATGGTTGACTATGACCATGATAGAATCATGGCTGGCAGACAGAGGGAGATCGGTGATGAGATTGACAGAGAGTTGTTTAAATGGGAGCATGGCAGTCAATGGAATAGGAGTTAATGGTGGGACAGTGGAGTGGGTGTTAACTTTGTTTTGCTGACAGATGGCACACCTGTCAATAAAATTTTTGACAAAAGAAGAAAGACCAGGCCACCAGTAGTCACGTTCAAGGATGGACTTGGTGTGAAAGATACCCATATGTCCAGAAAGTGGAGAAGAGTGAATAGCATGAAGTAGGGCAGAATGAGAAGGGGGAGGAACAAACATGTGCCCCTTGAAATAGAGGTGGCCATTATCAAAGGACCAGTCAGAAAGCAAGGCATGAGAGAACAAAGACAAGCCATCCTTTAAAGCAGAAAGAACCTGAAGAATGAATGGGTCGGAAGAAGTGGAAGAAGAAATTGACATAGCCAGAGTAAGATCAAGAGCATTAATAATAACTGGGTTGGGAATGATGGAGGAATCTGAGTTATCTAAGGAGGTGTTGGAGGAGTCTTTGTGGGAGAGGGCATCAGCCAGTCCCATGTGAGTGTTACAGTTATCGAGTTAACCTAACATCTGTTAACCTAACCCTAGCGGTTATTGGTTAAATGGTTCTGCTAACCTAACCCCTGAGGTTACCCTGATGACATCATGAACACATGTTGTGCCTGACAACATACATCAGTGCCTGACACTGCCATGACACAGCCCAGTTGCTGCCTCATGTCTAGTGCATGTCCTGACTATCACCACAAATCTCCATAGCCACACCTCGAGGCTATACACATGCCCTATCTATATCTGCTTATCATCACTGCCTTATGGCCCAGACCTTACCCAATGATATATATTCCCATGGTTACCAAGGCTATACTTAATGTCCATCCATGGCTATGCATTGCTGTATTGATACATGCTGCTACCTTATGTACTATCTCTAGATCTACCGTACATAGATACAAACACCAGTAGAGTATATAAACCCCTGAGTTGCCAGCCAACTCTCCCCATCTTTAACATCCTCATATATCTGGTTCTATTCTCTACCATTGGATACCCTCTGCTATAGACTGGCCTCTGGCCTCTATCACTGTCTCTTCTCTTGTTTGGTCCATTCCACAACCACTCAATTCATGGTTGTTACAGTGAGAGCCTGGGGTGATGACCCATTCAATGTGGAAGTCTTGTAGGAATAGAGCTCATTGGGCTTGGCGACAAGAAAGTTTGTGGGGGTCTTTGATGTATGAGAGGTTTTTGTGGTTGGTGATGATGGATGTAGGGAGGGTGGTGCCTTGGAAATAGTGTTTCCATTCTGAGAGGGCAAGGATAACAGTGAGGAGCTTCTGGTCATAGATATCATAGTTTTGTTCAGCTAGGAAGAAGGTCTTGGAGAAATATGTGCAGGGGTGTAGATCTCCATTTGAATCCTTTTGCATAAGAACAGCACCAGCAGCAAGCAAAGAGGCATCAGTCATAATGGAAAAGGGGCAGGAGGTGTTGGAGATGGAGAGTACAGGGGTGGAGGAGAAGATTTGGCAAAGAGTGTCAAAGGCCCATTGTTGGAGAGGACTCCAAGTCCATGGTTGGTCTTTTTTGGTCAGGAAGGTGAGGGGGGTGACAATGTCAGAGTAATTGGGGATGAACTTCCAGTAGAAGTTTGCAAAGCCAAGGGAAGAGTGGATGCCCTTGACTGAGGTTGGAGGTTTCCAGAAAGAAATGGCTGAGAGCTTGGTAGGATCCATGCAAACCTGTCCTTCACCGATGATCATGCCAAGATATTCCATAGTTGAGGAGTCAAATGAGCACTTAGAGAGTTTGAGGGAGAGGTGATGATCCCTGAGTTGTTGGAGGATGTGTCAAGTTCACTCATGATGGAGGGAAAGAGGACTGTTTGTGTGAATGCCAAGGTCGTCAATGTAGATCTTCAGCCACCATTCAGCAATCATGTTGGTGAAGATGTGGTTCATGAAGCCTTGGAAAGTAGTGGGGCCATTGCAAAAACTGAAAAACATCACTGTTGGTTTGAACAGACTGAGGGAAGTGATGAAAGCTTCTTTCCACTGATCCTCCTCTTTGAGCTGGATATTGTTGTATCCCCATCTAATGTCAAACTTGGTGAAGTAGGTGGAGTCCTTCATGTCATCCACTAGTTCCAAGATGAGGGGGAGAGGGTAGGCATTCTAAACCATGTGGCTATTGAGGTAGTGGTAGTCCTGACAGAGTTGAAGGAATCTATCCTTCTTGAAAATGAAGAAGAACAGGGCAGCTTTGGGGGACTTGAAAGGGACAATGCAACCAGTTTTGAGGTGTTCTTCTACAAAGGCCTTGCATACTTCTTTCTCCACCGGATTGAGAGGATATACCTTGGCTATCTTGGGTACAAAGGTATCCCTCAGTTTGATAGTATAGTTATAAGATTGATGAGGGGGAAGTTGGTCATGGGTTTTCTTGGTGAAGACATTGGTGAAGTCAGAACAGAAGTCTGGGAGGGAAATCTCCTTGGGTGTTTCGGTGAGGGCAAGTTCCATGGAGATGGTGGTCTTATTGATGGCTTTGAAGGACTTGGTGGTAGGATGAAATGGATTGTGTGAGGATTGAGAGGGGAGGAGGTTGATGGAGAAGATGGACCAATCAATGTGAAGGTTCCACTTTTGCAACCATGGGATTCCAAGGATTATCTGGGGATGGGAGAGGTGAATGACCATGAACCTTACAGAGTCAGAGAATGGTCTGGAAGAGAAGGAGTACAGTTGTCCATTTGATGGTTCTCTTGGTGTTGGGAGTTCCATCAACATTGTAGGCCATGACTGGGGAGGTGACCAGGGAAAGTTTGAATATTCCCTTGGGAAGAAGACAAGGATTGAGGAAGTTCTCCATTGCTCTGGAATTGATGAGGGTGGTGGTGTCAATGTTTTGTTTCAGTCCATGTAGTACAACTGGGAGACGCATGGTTCAATTACTAGTCAGTGCTACAAGTACATGATTTAACATGAGGAAAGAAGACATTGAGGCAGCTTCCCTTCTCAAAAATCCCATGCCTTTTCAATTCCTGGAGCATAGATGGTTGCAATCTCTTCAGGGGGTTCCTCATAGCACATCTTCAAAACTGAGAAGATGTTGGAGTCACTCTTCCCCAAAGTCTTTAGGGAATCGATGCATTGGTCTAGTTTGGACAGGGTCAGAGTCTCCTTTGGTGGTGGGGAAGGACAGTTCATCTCCATGCTTTGGATACTTTGTTTAGGGGCAGGGGATGGTTCTTGTCATATGAAGGGGTTTCAGCAGTTGGAGGAGTTATGTCCTTTTCTTTGGCAATGGAAGCACAGCCCTTCTCTAATGCATTGGGCTCATTCAGGGGGTGTGAGTTTGGACAGGGTGATGTTGTCAATATCCATGGCATTGGGGTCTTTGGACATGGGATGGAAGGAAGAGGGTTGAATTCGTCCACTCCTCAGGGCTTGGATCCTTATTTTCTGAGCATGGAAGGTTTTTGCTTGTTCAATCCATTTGTCAATGGTGTCAGGGATGGGGGACATGGAAAGGATCATTGTAGCAATTCATTGGTCAAGCCCCAAGGAGAATTGGTTGATGAGGATGATGTCATTGGTGATTCCTGCCTTGCTGAACAGGTTCTGAAAGTCAGTGACATATTGTTGGAATCCATCATTCATGGTTCTGTCAGGGCCTTTGGAGGACTTCTGGATGAGTTTTGACAAGTCCAGACAGGCAGTTGCTTTGGTATCGAAGAGGTAGAATATGGTTTTGAAGTTTTTGGCAAATTTATCAAAAGTCTTTTTCCTAGTGTTGACGAGAGGGTTGGCAAGCTTGTCATACCACATCTTGGCAAAGGATGCTCCTCATCCTTCACTCATCTTGTTCAAGGTGGTCATGACCTTTCCTTCATCAGTGGAATATAGGGTGGAGTTTAAGGCAAAGTAGGCCTTCATGGCCTTGATCCATTGGGGGGCATCATCAGACTTTTCAAAAAAGTCAGTGGAGAGGGCTTGTTATGACTAGTGGGGAGCTGATCATGAACTCAAGGGGGTCAACTTGTCAACTGGACTATTGATGGAACTTGACAGGGATACTGTCGTAGACACAGAGGTAGTCGAATGCTGAGGTCTCTAGGCAGAGAGTGTCCAGTCAGAAGCAGGACAAGGGCTTGCAGAGTTCCAAAGGGGCAAAGAGGGATTAGATTGAGTAGATCTAACTTAGAGTACATGTAGTGAAACAACTACATTTATATAGACCAGCATGGAAGCTCATGGAATGTGGAGGAATAATGATGAGCAAGCAATGACGTAATGGAAGGCCATGGAATATGAAGGAAGAATAGAAGGCTGACTCAGAGTGAATGGCAAAAGGAGAGTACCAGAACTAGTAGGTGACCTAATGGGTCTTGACAGCTAGATCTAGGGCATGAGCAAGACTATGGTAAGCACAGGCAAGCGAATCAAGTAAAACATTGTAAAAGAAAAGAGAAATCATAACACTACCTCCTGGTTAACATTGAAACACCATTGAAGATCAATTAAGCCCATGGTACTCTCCACAAGGGGATTCTGTGATGTTGCTATTAGTGACATTGTCATAGACATCATGTTCCAGGTCCACATCTGCAATTAGTTGCACCCATTCAAGGCGTTTGACCAGCATGGGTTAGGAAGGGGGGTTGTGGAGGTGCAGGGTATGCCTGGTAGTGTGGCATAAAGTTGGAGAGGTGGGGGTAGATACTGGCAACACCGGAAAACTGGATGTGGAGTGGTGAGAGGAACGGAAGAATGATGCAAAGTGTGAAGATGTGGAGGAGGGTAGGTTATTGAGACGACGATGGAGTGGGCAATGATCCTGGGGGTGGCCAGGAGCCCAGCGCTCACATTGAGGGCATTGATAAGTGGGGCAGGCAGTGTAGAGGTGTTCAAGGTGGTGGCAGTTGAAACATGCTTCATGGTATTGAGGATGGGAGTGACCAAGGATGCCATGACCATTACATCCCGACCAGTGAGCCTCAACTCAATCCATCAAATGGATTTCCTCAGCAGTCAAGGGGGCAGATGATGCAGATGGGGTTGAGGAAGACGTGGATGTGGAGCGAGTAGCTGGGAGGGCAGCATGGGCATCAGGGTGTTGGCATAGCTCCCACATATAGCAGTCAATATTGTCAAAGAACTCCATCATGTCTAGCTGATGCATGGCATTCAAAATGGTGGCCTTCAACTCTCCTGAAATGTTTCAGAGGCATTGGTGAATAAGGGCTATCTGCCTGTTGGACATGTGTTCAGTGGAGAGGAGTTTGAGGGACAGGTTGGTGAGGTAGGCTTTATATAGGGAATATAGTGGGGAGGTGAAGTTGACATGGGCAGCGAATGGGATAGCAAGGGAGGAGTCTTCGAGGTGGTGCATGAGATGGGTGATTTGATCCAGCAATGGGGTTTCATCTCACAGGTGGTAAGCATAGGTGGAGATATCAACAGCAAGGATGGGACTGGGGGTGGATGCTAATGAAACAGGGGTAGGTGGAGCCATAGGGCTCTCAAGGCTATTGGAAACGAGAGGAGGAACAGAAGCAGGGCAGGAAGTGTCATCAACAAGGATGATAGCAAAGGAAAGGGAGGAAGTAGATGAAAAAGTCGACATAGAAGGAGAGCTAGATCGAAGACCATGACTAAATGGCCCCACGTCTTCATAGACCAAGGTGATGAGGCCATTTTCATGGAAGGTGGCACAGGCAGAGGGGTAGTGGGTCATGAAGGGATGAGGATGATGGTTGTAAAAGGAGAGGTGTCTAGGCAGAGAAGACACGAGGGTGCTGTTTCTTATAGGCAGTCAGGGCAGACTTGGCATTTTTCAGGTCCCACTCTGAGACCCAGGAGTCTTCTTTGGCCGAGTATCCTCTCCATCAGACGAGATAGGAGTGGTGAGAAGGGGGTCTGCAGTGATGTAGGAGCTTATCTATTTCATATTCTTCTTTGTCTTCTATGAGGTCTGGAGGTGGAGTGGGAAAGTGTTTTCCATAGACATTGTTTTCTTGGCAGGGGGAGAGAAGAGAGGTGTGGAAGACTGGATGGATCTTCCAGGTCTTGGGGAGGTGGAGTTTGTAGGTGATGGGAGATAGGACATCTAGGATCTTGAAGGGGCCTTCTCTTTTTGGGGCAAACTTGGGGTTCAGTACATTCCATTTCAGAATGTGTGCTTTGAGCCACACCTTTTTCCCTTTGACAAAAGGGGAGAAGTGACAATGAGCATGGAAGGACATGACCTGGTGTGCAAGTTCATGAGAGGCGAGGGCTTCATCTCAGGCAGCGAAGAGGTGTTTTAGATGGGTTTCTATGGCAGGAAGGGGAGATTCAGTGATCACTGGGGGAAGGGCATGGAGTTCATATCCCATCAGAAGGAAGAAAGGTGATTGATTGGTGACAGAGTGGGGGCAGTGATTGTGTGCAAATTCTGCATGAGGGAGAAGTTCTGTCCACAAGGTAGGGTTGTTACTGCAGAAGATCTGAAGATAGGTTTTGATCTCTTGGTTGATGCATTTGGTTTCTCTGTTAGACTGTGGGCAATAGGCAGTGGAGAGGGAAAGATTGTAGTTCAGGAGTTTTCCGAGTTCTTTGGCAAAGAAAGAGGCAAATTGGGGACCTTGGTCGGAGATGATGTTGTCATAGAGGCTGAAGTGGCAGTAAATGTGAAGGAAAAAGAGTTCAGTGATTCCCTCAGTGGTCACAGTCTTTGTGATAGGGCAGAGAATCACCCCCTTTGTAAGCCCATGGTTGACCACAACCAAAAGAGAGTCAGAGCCAGCAGCAGGGGGAAGGTTGGTAATAAGATCACAAGATATTTGTTGGAAGGGGCAAGTGCAGGTGGATTTGATGGGAGTCAAGGGGGGAATGGTGGAGTGGGTATTGGCTTTGGCATGCTGGCAAGAGGGGCAGCCGGCAACATAGGAGTGTATGTAGGAGGCAAGCCTGGGCCACCAAAAATCTTGGGCAATGAGCTGGCAGGTTTTAAGGTAACCTGGATGGCCGGTGGATTCATGGTCATGGCAGCATTTAAGGACCTGGTGGCAAAGGGAGTCAACAGGGGGAATGTAGATGTGGTTGTGATAGAAGAGTACACCATCAACATAGGACCAGTCAGCTGGGTTTTTCTGGGTGACAGTGGGGAGGGAAGGGTCAGTGGCATTGAGATGTTGGAGAATGAGGGGGTCAGTGGTGGAGGAGGCATGAATGTTGTGGACAAGCATAATTTCGATGAGGTTGACAAAGAGGAAGGGGGGAAGTAAGGTAATGCCACCATTGTCAGAGTCATCAGGGTGTAGGTCAGGGTGACAGGATAGAGTGTCAGGGGTGGCTAGGAGATGACCAGGGATGTGGACAATCTGGAGGTCAAAGTCAGCCAGATCCAAGAGCCAGCAGGCTTGGCAGTGGTTGAGATTTTGGGGGGTGCAGAAGTAGGTGAGGTTTTTGTGGTCAGTGAAGACCTGGACTGGGAAGGGGGAGCCATGGAGGTAATGGTGCCAGGTCTTCAGGGTGCACAGGATGGCAAGGAGCTCGTGGTTATAGATGTCATAGTTATGCTTGGCTGGGGAGAAGGATTGGGAGAGGTAGAAACATGGGTGCCAATTGCTGTTAGCATCTGTTTGGAGGAGAATGGTGCCAGAGGTGAACTTCAAGGCATCAGTGGCAATGGCAAATGGGGTGGAGAAGTTGGGCTGCATATGCAAGATGCCAAAAAAAAGCCCACTCCATCCACACCCAATACAAGAAGGCCCACAATCGACTAGACATCAGCATCAAGAAAGAAAAAGAAGAACACTGGCTAGAGTACCTGGAGAATGTAGAAGGCAGCAACCTCTGGGACATACACAGGTATCTGGTCAACAAACCATCCAATTCCTTCATCTCATGCATCCTAAATCTGAGAAATAACTCATTTAACCCCATACCTAGCAAGTAGACAAACCAGGAGAAGAGCAACCTCCTATACAAAACCTTCTTCAAAATCACCCCCACCCAGACCTCCAATGACCAACCAGCCAAATATCCTGACCCCAGCTGCACCTTCCAACCAGTCACAGACATGCAGATAGAGCACACCATCACCCACCTCTTATCATACAAAGCTCCAGGCCTCAATAGGATTTGCAACATTATTTTCATAAAAAAAATGTGCTGATATCCTTGTCCTCCATCTAGGCCCCATGCTTTGTGCCATGTTTACCCAGGAGTACTACCCAGAACAGTGGAAAATGTCCATGACTATCATACTCCATAAACCAGATAGACTGGACTACACAATGGCGAAAGCATACTGTTATGGTTATCAAGTTAACCTAACTTCTGGTCCTGCTAATCTAACCTGCAGTTATGGTTATGACATCATGAACACATGTTGTACCTGACAACACACATCAGTGCCTGACACAGCCTGGTTGCTGCCACCTATCCCTATCTATTGCCACCAATCCCCATAGCCAAACCTTGAGGCTATACTCATGCCCTATCTATATCCCTTATCATCACTGCCTTATGGCCCAGACCTTATCCAATACCCTGAACCCTAGATTATCCCCATGGTTACCATGGCTATGCATTGCTGTACTGATACATGCTGCTACCTCATGTACTATCTCTAGATCTACTGTACATAGATACAAACACCAGTAGAGTATATAAACTCCCAAGTTGCCAGCCAACTTCTCCCAGCTTTATTTTCTTGTTTTTCTCACCATGTAACCCTATAGACAAGCCTCCCCTTGTCTCTATTCTTGTTCTTCTCTTTGTCTGTTTCTCAACCATTGATGTTATGTCCCAGACATAATTTGACATGTACCACATATACTTCCAAGCAAGAGGATGGCCTTGCCAAGATACAACCCCCCTATATTGATCTGCAATGGACCCCTGGTGGCAATACTACAGTGTCTTGTAGCTCCAGGTGCTCTTGGACAGGTGTCCTCCAATGAAGGCCTGTAACTGTCCACCTAGGCTGTGAGCTTTCTTCTACTAGTTCTTAGCTAGTAGCCTAACATGCTGTCAAGGAGGTTTCCCTGCTCAGGACCCAAGCGTGCAGTCACTGGTTCAAGTTAGCCAGTCAGACCTATCTAAGCAGTGACAAGCTGCAGGGATCCAATAAGACTCTAGCACCAGCTAGAGAATGTGGAACAATGGTATGGTCCACAATAGCATGTACCCCAAGCAACAGCAATGGTGAGAGCTGTTGCTACCAAGGCCAAAATCAAAAAAATGATCAAGGCAGAGAGTAAGATAGCTTCTAGATCTGGTGGGAAGATTGAAGTGAGAGAAGAGAGATCTTCACAGGAAAAGCTACATGGTAGATTGTGTAGATCTAGGTTAGAGTTGCATGAAGGCAGATCTGGGCCTTATATGTAACTCTAGCTACTTTAGGGTAGGCTTCTTCTATCTAAATCAGAAACTACCATAATAGGCTAAGTAGATAGTGGAGGTAATAGTTAGTGGTACTAGTCACTGGAGTCAATAACTGGGAGTATTAGAGAACAACCTGTGCACAAGAGAGCACAGGTTAGAAGGCAGTGTTCATAGTACCACATGGTAGGCATAATGGAGAATCCTGGGGAAGTCCCTGGAATATCCCTAGAAATAGACATTAGCAATGGCAGCATCATCAAGAGGTGAGGAGTCAAATAGGAGGTCATCTCATAGGCTGGGTGAAATGGAGGAAGGATAGAAAAAGGTGGGGTACTCCTCTATACCTGTAACATTATCCTCTGGGTATGTCTGAAGTTCCATCTCAGACCCCAGAGTTCCTGTTGTTGCAGTGGCTGGTAAGGTCCCAAATGGTGTTGAAGAAGGGATTGTCCAAGGTACAAATGGCCCTTGAATGTCCCAGTGCCCTGCAAAGGGAACATTGTTAACAGGGGCATTTATACTGTGGATGTCTGGACAAAGCCATGTAACAGAGGGGGCAATGGTATCTGGGACAGTGGACATGGACATGGGTTGTACTTCAGCACTTGAAGCAACAAACTGTGGGGAGAGTGCTGCAAATGGTAGTGCCAAGGGGATTGGCAGGATCATCCACTGCAACTGGATGGTGGGGGCTAGGGGTAATATTGGTGGGTGGAATGGGAATGGTGGGAGTTGCAGGGCCTCCTGTTGGAGCTGGGGCCAGTGGATTGGAAACAGTGACTGTGGAAAAGAGAGATAGCTCTGTGGAGAATATGATGGCAGAGCATCTGCAGAGTTTCCAACCAGGAGGAGTGGGAGGGATTGGGAAGACAGGCCTGTTGGGAGTCTCAGGATGGGTGGCATGGGTGTCTGCTACTCCAGAGGGGCTAGAGCAGGAGTCAGAGGAAGCAGGAGATCCACAAGGAGTACCTAGGTTGACTGCAGTACTGGATCCTGATTGTTATGTGAAGTGTATAAAGATGGGTTCCACCTACTAGTTATCTCATAGGGCGATACTCATAAGGAGACTGATGTCCTGAGAGTATAACATTCAAGAGATTAAAGGACTAGGGCTCAAGGAAGATAGTGTCAGAGACACTCAGGTTATAGACTCAAAGGTTCAGAGGGATTCCAATAACAATATGCTTGTATTGCATAGATCGAGAACAGAGTACAATGGTAGCAAAGGTCAACTATTTATAGGAAAGAGGGATGCATATGGACCAAGCTAAGAAAGGAATCAAATATAGAGGAAGTTCATAGAACAAGAAGGAAAGAGGAATGTGCATGGACCAAGCTAAGAAAGGAATCAAACATAGAGGAAGTTCATAGAATAAGAAGGAAGTTAGTCAAGTAGATGAAATGAAATGGAGTCCATGTTTACAAGAAGCAAGTAGCTGGTGTTAGAGATGTGAGTAGTTCTCCAGGTACAACAGTAGTAATATTCAGAGAAACGAAGTATGTAATGAAAGAGAATGAAAACTGTAACATTACCCCCTTCATACAGTCAAACTCCTGGTTCAACAAGTAATCCCCATTCCAGCTGGGCACTAGGCTGAGGGTCTAGAGGCTTGTCTGTAAATAAAGGCCACCTGGGATGGGAAAAGACAGTCAAATGAACAATCACTAATGATGTGGCCAGCTTGAGAGCATATGCCACAATTGTGGTGGGAACAGGCTCATTCTGAATGTCCCCAGTTGTGACAGAAGTCACACTGGAGAGTAAGACATTGGCAAGCAGGATGGCTGGGGGTGGCAAGATGGCAATGGGGACAAATGTATTCAGGACATTCTTCATGATAGTGGCTGAGATGATGGCAGTGAAAGCAGGTGGTGTTGGGTGAGGCAGGATGATGACGAAGTCATTTGTGATGTGGCATAATGTGAGTAGGGGACAAAAGAACTAAGTTCCCATTGGATAGAGGGATAAAATGTGCCACATCAGTGGGAATAGGGGTAGTAGGGACTTTGTACTCATCATCAGACAAGCTCTTGATCATGGTGGACATCTCAGAGATGGAAGGGGAAGATATCCTTGTTGAAAGCAGGGGTGGAACTGGGAGTGATATGATCTGTGGGATAATGAGGAGGAACTGGTCGACATGTTTGATGTATGCATTGCACTGTTCTTGCAGGAGAGAAAGAAAAATATGATGAAAGGTGGGTAGATAGTAGCTGGAGGAAGGTTTTGAATAAAATTGGCAAAGCCATGCACATGGAGAATGGTAAGGATGTGACTAGGTAATGCTCTGAGGGTGAAGTGAAGGGGAATCTCATTAACTCTGGAGGATTGGAGTCATTGGGCCTGAGCGATGCTGTGAAAGAGGCAGATAAACTCATGAGAAATCTCGTCACCACAGAACAGAGGGTCATCTTCTAGAGTATAAAGAATGGTGGGGGAGTCAAGGACAGCAGAGTATAAGAGGTGGGCTGCATGCATGGGAAGGAACATAGGGTATACATTGCAAGTGTGAAGAGGTGAGGACAGGGTGGACTGAGAGGAAGAGGCAACTGCAGAAGAAAGGAAGGCCATTGTGTTTTCCCTCTATCAGAGGCCATGAACCTTTTTGTAGGCAGAAAGAATTATAAAAGCATGGCAGAGATTACTTTCTGGTTCCCAGGTATTTTTGGCCCAGGAGTACCCTTTCCATGAGGTTAGGAATTTCTGGTGAAAAGTGGGGCCCTTATGTGCTAAGATAGCTTCCACTTCATATTCATCATCATCATTGATAATGTCAGGTGGGAGTTCAAAGAAGGAAGGACCATGGGTTTCTGTGGAGCAATAGGATGGTAGAAGAGAGGCATGGAAGACATCATGTATCTTCCAGATATGAGGGAGGTGGAGTGTTATGGTTTTCATTTTCTTCCATTGTATTATCTTTTTCTCTGAATATCACTATTGCCATATTTGGAGAACTACTCACATTTCTAACATGAGCTACTTACTTTTAGTAAACATGAACTCCATCTCTCTCCATCTACTTGACTAATCTCCTTCTATGAACTTCCTTCCCTTTCAATTCTTTTCCTGGCTTGGTCTGTGTGCATCTCCATCTCCTATAAATAGTCAATGTTGCTACAGTTGTACTGCATTCTCAATCTATGCAATACAAGTGTACTTATCTGAAATCATCCTCAAGCCCTTGAGTCTTCACTAGTGTGTCTTTCACACAATCCTCCTTTGAGCTCTAGCCCTTCGATCTCTCAAATGTTATGCTCTCAGGACATCGGTCTCTCCATGAGTATTGCCCTATGAGATAACTAGTAAGTGAGACCTATCTTTGTACACTTCATGTAACAAAAAATTGAGAACTACCCTGGTCCCACCTTCTCAGGTGTAGGATCCTCCCACCATCACAACAAGTTCCCAACGACACATCCAAGTCCCCGATGACCCACAGAGTGACATAGAAGTTGACTCCCCTCCTCAAACTGCACTAAGCACACCTCAGCCCCTTGCCAGACCAAGCACACCCAATCCCTTCACAGGACTGAGTCTGCCATTTCCCCCGAGTCCTACCCCAGCACCACCAAAGGTCCCTACCAACCCCAAACCTCCCTGCACCAAAGATATCTTCTCAAGCAACCAAGTTAAAGGCAGTCCTCTCTGCTAACTTTTCTGGAAAGTCTGACAATGCCCCCCAATGGATCAAGGCCATGAAGGCCTACTTTGCACTTAACTCCAGACTATACTCCACTGATGAAGGAAAGGTGACCACCACCTTGAATAAAATGAGCAAAGGACAAGGAGCATCCTTTGCCAAGATGTGGTATGACAAGCTTGCCAACCTCCTCATCAACGCTAGGGAGAAGACTTTTGACAAATTTGTGGAAAACTTCAAGACCACATTCTACCCCTTTGATACCAAAGCCATTGCCTGCCTGGACTTGTCAAAGCTTGTCCAAAAATCCTCTAAGGGCCCTGATGGAATCTTTAATGACAGATTTCAACAATATGTTACCAACTTCCAGAATCTGGCTAGTAAGGCAGGGATTACCAACAACATCACTCTCATTGACCAGTTCTCCCTGGAGCTTGATCAACGAATCGCCACAATGATCCTCTCCACGTTCCCCATTCCAGATACCATCAAAAAATGGATCAAATGAGCAAAGACCTTCTACGCTCAAAAGATGAGGATCCAAGCCCTGAGGAGTGAATGCCTTCAACCCTCCTCCTTCCACCCCACACCAAAGGACCCCAACACCATGGATGTTGACAATGTCACCTTGTCCAAGCTTATACCCCCCGAACGAGCCCAATGCATCAGAGAAGGGCTTTGTTTCCATTGCTGAAGGAAGGGACATAATTCCTCCAATTGCCAAAACCCCTTCATGCAAGAAGGACCACCCACTACTGTAACGAAACGGGACGCCGCAACGTAAACACAAGGCTCGGACAAGTCTCGCAGACCACACAACTAGAGTCTGGCAGAACAAATCTGGTGGGGAATCTTCTCCGTACTGTGCCCAACCCTACGGTGACCAGATGGCCAGAGCAATGAGTTGTTGGAGGCAAAATACAAATGGATTAGACTGGGGATTCCAGTCGCAAAGTGTCTACTTTATATACATGAGGAGAATGCGCACGGACCAAGCTGTGCGTGTACTAATCTACTAAGTATGGTAATATGTATGTGAGAAGATGTACGGAGATTAAAGGGGCTGTGTGGGAAGAAAACGGAAATGAAAGAGTCGTGGTACACATGAGGTATGATGTCATATGACGTCATAGGTCTGGACTTTGATCATGTGATGATTCCCACGGTCATGTGCACAGTCACGTGATATGAACGATGAAAATGTTTAAGGTAAAAAGTTTGAAAATTATCCATATTATAACATTACCCCCTTTTTAGGACTCGAATTCCAGGCGAGTCGGTGTTTTCTCGTTTTCTGTAAGATTTTCGAATGGTTGGAATAACATAGCGAAAGAAGCTGCAGACAAGCCACGAAGCTTGCGAGGTGCGGAAGGGTTAGATTTGTGGAAATCTGCAACTGCATCCGGTGCAGTATTGATAATATCGCTTGATTCCCATGTACGATTGGTTTCGTCATAACCCTTCCAATGCACTAAATATTCTAACTTCCGATTCTTCATCCTGGAAGCAGCGATATAGTCAATCTCGAATTGTTCTTCTCCTTCTTCGTCTATCTCGATCACGTCAGGACGAGATTTAGGCTGACCAGGCAGCGATTCTCTATAGGGTTTGACGCGAGAGATGTTTACGGTAGGATGGATGTGAACGTGATTGGGGAGATTAAGCGTAACAGCATTAGGAAGAACCTTGGTGATAGCGTAAGGTCCAATCCATTTTTGTGTTAGCTTTTTCGCCGTATATGGAAGTTTTAATTTATTGGTAGATAGCCAGACTTGCTGACCAATAGAATATTCGGGTGCTTCTGATCGTTTTTTATCGGAAGAGGCGATCATCCTCTCGCGTGTAGCTTCCAGAGCTTCTTTGACTTCTCTATGGCTTTTTCCCACTTCTTTTGCAAATCCGGTTAATTTTCCTTCGAAACCCATGTGAGGAGCGTAGTTTCGAGTAACGTTAAAAGGAATTTCTCCGGTTGCGGTTGTAACGGTGTTATTGTGGGAAAATTGTGCCATCTTCAACCAATCTGCCCATTCGTTTTGCTTCTTTCCAACGTAAGCTCGGAGATATTGCTCTAAATCTCTGTTTACGCGTTCGGTTTGACCATCAGTTTGCGGATGGTAAGCCATAGAGATTTTTTGTTGGATTCCCAGTAACTTGCAAAGTTCCTGAGTGAAAGCTGAGACGAATTGGGGGCCTCGATCAGATACGAGAGTGGAGGGGAGTCCATGTGTACACCATACATGGTCTCGGAATAATATAGCTAGGTCCTTCGAGGAGCAGGTATCGTATGTGGGAATAAAGACTACTTCTTTGGAAAATCGATCAACAATTACGCAAATGGCAGTATAGTTATTAGAAGGAGGTAGTCCAGTAATGAAATCAACAGAAAGATCTTCCCATGGTCGTTTAGCCGCGGGAAGTGGAATAAGTTTACCAGCTGGTGCTTTTTGCTTACCCTTCGTGAGGGCGCACACCTGGCAATGATCTACGTAGGTTTTAACGTCTTTGGTGACACCAGGCCACGAGAAGTATCGCGTAAGAGTGTGAATAGTTTTAGAGTGACCTCCGTGTCCTGCGATCGGAGAGTCGTGGCATAAGGTTATGAGTTGTGTACGTAAGGAGGGTGGGACGAAAACTTTATTGTTTTCATTTTTGAAAATAGACATATCAGAAAAGAAAAGGAAATTGTCTATTGAGTCGAGATTCATTTTTTCTGATTCTTTTTGTAAATTTTCGTAAAAAGAAGAAGATAATTGTACGTTATTAATGAAAACTGAAGGTGGTAATACAGTAATGTTCTGATTATGGTCTTGCACAGCATCACCATGATCAGGTCGTCGAGATAGAGCATCAGCTCTACCATTTGATGATCCAGGTTTGTAAATGAAAGTGTAATTGAATTCTTGCAGTAGTGCATGCCAGCGTGCTTGTCTTCCTGAGAGTGTTTGTGGTTTCTTCCAATATTCGAGATTTTTATGATCTGTCCAGATCTCGAAGTTTGGTCTACTGATTAGGTAATGTCGCCACTCTTCCAGGGCACGAATCACTGCAAGTAATTCCTTGTCATAAATAGGATAGTTGCGCTCTGCGCTATCGAAAGAATGAGAAATAAAGGCGATGGGATGCCAGTTACCATCTTCGCATAGGGTTGAGAGCACAGCTCCCGTTGCGATATCTGAAGCGTCCGTTTCTACACGTATATCTTGTTCTCTATTTGGATACGCGAGAAGGGGTGCTTCCGTGAACTTCTTCTTTAAATTATTGAAAGCTTCTTTTTGATCGTTGCCCCAGATGAACGGTTGGTCTTTCTTGGTGAGGTCGTTCAGTGGCCGGGCGATCTGTGCGAAGTCTTTGATGAATCGTCTATAATAATTACATAAGCCGAGGAATCCTTGTAACTGTTTTAGTCTTGTGGGGGTAGGCCAATCAATGACCCCTGCAACCTTCTTGGATTGCATTTCTACCCCCTTTTTAGATACAACCATACTGAGGAAGTCTACCTTTTCTTGGGAGAAATGACATTTTTCTGGCTTGATGTACAAGTCATTTTCTCGTAGACGTCATAGTACTTCTTTGACTACTTCCTCGTGTTGTTCTTTTGACTTTCCGGAAGTAAAGACTAAAATATCGTCAATATAAATAACGACAACGGCATACATGTCGTTAAATATGTCGTTCACCATCTGTTGAAATGTAGGTGGTGAGTTAGTTAGTCCGAAATACATAACCGTGGGCTCGTAGGCTCCAATAGGCGTTACAAACGCCGCTTTCCATTCGTCTCCTTCTTTTATTCATACATTGTTGTAACCCCATCGCAAATCCATTGCGGTGAAGAGGTCAGCGTTCTTGAGCCTGTCAATTAGCTGCGAAATTAAAGGTAAAGGATAAGAATTCTTGATGGTGCCTTCATTTAAATATCTATAGTCCATGACCATTCGTTTTTTACCATCTTTTTTCGGGATAAAGAATACAGGTGCCGTTTGCGGGGACTTCGAAGGTTTGATGTATCCTTTCTTGAGCTGCTTGTCGATGAATGTGCGAACTTCATCCATTTCGACATCTGACAGCGGGATAACTCTTCCTTTTTTGGGAACGAAGTCTTCTTTGAGATCGATTGCATGATCCCAAGGTTTTCGTAGTGGCATCCGTTCGGATTCTTGTTCCGAAAAGACATCTAAAAACTCATGGTAAGTGACCGGCACTTTTTCTTTAAGTCCTTCTTCTATCGTACGTATTGTAGTGTTCGTAGGTGGTACGGCAATAGGTCCAGAGCCCATAACTTTACAGAAAGATGTACAGCGAGGAAAAGTAAGTGTCTTTTTCACCCAGTCGATTTCGGGGTTATGACGGACTAGCCAGTCATATCCGATAATCATCCTGTGTGTTCCTAATTTAGAAATGTACGTGTCTATAACTTCGTAATGTCCTTGAACTTCCACGATCAGTGTTACCGCATGACGGATCGGTCCGATAGCTCCTTCCGTTCCGTCAGCGTTATGTATCTTTATCGGGTGTTCAATATTATAAAAAGGGATGCCATGACGGCGTATGTAGTTCTGATCGATGAAAGTGTGCGAAGCTCCAGAATCGAGAAGAGAAGGAAAACGGTAACGTGACCATTGGTCATTTACTTTGCACGTGATGACCGTCTCAAGCGATAATTCACCGCCGAATGACAGAGTCGATGCACGGCTCAGCGTTACCTTGAGGGGTTTATAAATAGAAGCGATTTTTTGTTGTTTTAAAAGAGAATTAAGCACACTATTTTGATCCGGTGCCACGCTCAAGTGAGACGCTCTTTCGGATTGCAAATTACGTAAAACAGAAGATAGATCGGAAACGGGGAAATCGGATTCTGTACAGTCAACTAAATTATCGTATGTAGAGATATTGTTCGAGCTAGTAGGTCCTTGCCGCCGACCACCCTCATTGGTCATTGGCTGTGTCCTTTTAAAGCCTGGGCTGCTCTCGCCTTGGCTTCTGCTTCAAACTTATCGCGGTAGTAGGCCTCGGCCTGCTCATTCATCCACGACTCAGTTTGTCCTTGTGTTGCCTGTGATACCGCGGCAACTGCGGGAGGAGTGGGGAGGGGACGTCCGAATTGTTGTTGGATCTGGGGGGTCTGGTTTTGATAAAAACCGGCATACTCATTTTCTGCCGAGTATTGTGCCACGTAGGCACCTTGGTTCCAGTCCCAGATCATTTGCCTCTGCTGAGGCAGACGTTGGCGGCGGAACGGGTTGGTAGGGCAATTGGGCTTTATGTGCCCGGGTTTCCCACAATGGAAACAGGTCCTTGAGTCCGTAGATGGTCCAGCTTTCTGGACACCTATCTCCATAGGGGCACCGCAGCCCGGTTGTGTTCCGACCGCCGTAAATTGAGGTGGGGGGGGAGGACGAAATTGCTGAGGGGGGTACCCTCGGGGAGGAGGAGCGCGAGGGGGAAAAGAAGAACGCGGGATAAACTTAGGGGGGCCTCTCTGGATCGCCATCTGCTCAAAAGCCCTTCCTATGGGCCTATAAGCTGCTAGAAGCTCATGGTATTCGTAGTCTCTGGAGGGGCTATTCATGCGGCATTTTTCGTAGATTTTAAAGTCGATTGCTCTTTTAAGCAAGACTGCCGCGTGTGAGTCGTATATTTCTGCCTCCTTCTTCAGGACATCGAATTTTTGCAGGAACGTATCTACCGATTGTCCGTTCTGCTTAAGAGCTTCTAATTTTTTCAAGGCCTCGTGGGCCATGACGTCGATTTTAAATTGGGATCGGATGCTGGTTTGGACATCCTCCCATGATGGCCAGGCTTTTTCTCCTTGCCTATCCCCATTTGCGTCTAATGTGTCTTCTTCTCTCAAGTAGTATTCAAGGGAGAGCCTTGCGTAGTCCTCTGCTGTTCCCTCTAGACGTGAGAAAACAGCGATGGTAAGAATCTTGTTGGATTTCCACTTCTGCGCCGAAACCCAAAGGTGCAATTTAATCCACCATGTTCTGAAAGTGGATCTATCACCGTTCCAGTTGCCTGGGTCGGCGATCTTTTTTGTCACTGAGTCCTTTTCCTTTTGGAGCGTTAACGACTCCAGACGAGAGACGAGATCGTCAATGTCAATTCTGGACATAGCGACGTGGTTTTTTCAAGAGAAATCGGGGGCGAAGGTAGGTTCGAAAATGTGGGATGCCATGTATGGCAAAGGCGGATCGGGGAGCGAGGGGACGAACGAATTTCGGGTTTTGGATGTAAGTCTTGCGCTTTCTGCGCCCTTGTGCCTTACTGTCCGGTATCTTACAACCAGACTCTGGGGCCGAATCAAAAAACAGGTCGTCGTATAAAAACGGAATGATGAAATCGAAGAGGGGGGAACCGGGTAGAGCTTTACTACAGCTCAAGGGAATACTGCCCTCATCAGTCGTGACGTCACTGGTAATCACGAGAACCGGGGTACACTATCGTAGTACCAGCGTACGCTGCAATTGACACGCACTGCAGAACGGGGGCTTGTGCACTATGCCCGGTAGCAACTTTATCCGTATTTATCGACGCCGGACGAGCGTATATGCAAGAGTTTACAAAGTTCTTTTCTTTACCCCTTCAAGCGGTGGTCTACTCTTTGTCCCTTAACGCTGGGCCCGCGTATGAATCCGAAACTTCCCTTAGCTCTGGGAACTGAGCGTTGTGTATGACAGTCTAATCCAAGTGTAACGAAACGGGACGCCGCAACGTAAACACAAGGCTCGGACAAGTCTCGCAGACCACACAACTAGAGTCTGGCAGAACAAATCTGGTGGGGAATCTTCTCCGTACTGTGCCCAACCCTACGGTGAC
>JBBPSW010000020.1:0-11447 GCA_038093775.1 Butyriboletus pseudospeciosus | reverse complement strand
TGTCATATGACGTCATAGGTCTGGACTTTGATCATGTGATGATTCCCACGGTCATGTGCACAGTCACGTGATATGAACGATGAAAATGTTTAAGGTAAAAAGTTTGAAAATTATCCATATTATAACAACTACCCCCACCCCTAAGCAAGGTATCTGAAGCACAAAGACAAACTCCTCTCCCCCACCGCCAAAGGAAACCCCAACCCTGTCCAAACTAGACCAATACATAAATTCCCTAAAGATCTTGGGGAAGAGCAACTCCGACATTTTCTTAGTTTTGAAGATGTGCTACAAGGAACCCCCTGAAGAAATTGCAACCATCTATGCCCCTGGAATCAAAAAGGCATGGGATTTTTGAGAAGGGAAGCTGCTTTAATGTCTTCTTCCCTTATGTTAAATCATGTACTTGTAGCACCAACTAGTAATTGAACCATGCATCTCCCAGTCATACTACATGGACTGAAACAAAATGTCAACATCACTGCTCTCATCAATTCCAGAGCAATGGGGAACTTCCTCGACTCTTATCTCCTTCCAAAGGGAATATTCAAACTTTTCCCAGTCACCTCCCCAGTCATGGCCTGCAATGTTGATGGAACTCCCAACACCAAGGGAACCATCAAATGAACAACTGTTGTCTCCTTCTCTTCCAGACCATTCTCTGACTCCATAAGGTTCATGGTCATTTGCCTCTTCCATCCCCAGATAATCCTTGGAATGCCTTGGTTATGAAAGTGGAACCCTCACATTGATTGGTCCACCTTCTTCATCAACCTCCTTCCCTCTCAATCCTCACACAATTCATTCTGTCCTACCACTGAGTCCTCCAAAGCCATCAATAAGACCACCATCTCCATGGAACTTGCCCTCGCCAAAACACCCAAGGAAATCCCCCTCCCAGACTTCTGTTTTAACTTCACCAATGTTTTCATTGAGAAAACCCATGACCAACTTCCCCCTTATTGATCTTATGACCATACCATTGAACTGAGGGATACCTTCATATCCAAGATAGCCAAGGTATATCCTCTCAATCTGGTGGAGAAAGAAGTGTGCAAGGCCTTCATAGAAGAATACCTCAAGACTGGTCACATTGTCCCTTCCAAATCTCTCCAGGCCACCCCATTCTTCTTCATTCCAAAGAAGAATGGATCTCTTTGACCTTGTCAGGACTATTGCTACCTCAATAGCCACATGGTTCGAAATACATACCCTCTTCCTCTCATCTCAAAGCTAGTCAATGACATGAAAGACTCTACCTATTTCACCAAGTTCAACATTAGATGGGAATACAATAACATCCAACTCAAGGAGGAGGATCAACGGAAAGGAGCCTTCATTACTCCCCTTGGCCTGTTCAAACTGACCATGATGTTCTTTGGCTTCTGCAACAGCCCCACCACATTCCAAGGTTTCATGAACCATATCTTCACTGATATGATTGCCAAACAATGGCTGAAAATTTATATCAATAACCTTGGAATCCACACAAACAGCCCTCTCTCCCTCCACCATGAATGAACTTGATGGGTTCTCCAGCAGCTCCAAGACCATCATCTCTCCCTCAAACTTTCCAAGTGCTCGTTCAACTCCTCAACCATGGAGTATCTCAGTATGATCATTGGTGAGGGACAGGTTCATATGGACCACCAAACTCTCCACCATTGCTTCTTGGAAACCTCCCACCTTGGTCAAAGGCATTCATTCCTTCCTTGGCTTTGCAAACTTCTATCAGAAGTTTATTCCCAATTATTCCAACATCATCACCCCTCTTACTTTCCTCACCAAGAAGGATCAACCGACTTGGAGCCACCTCCAACAACATGCCTTCAACACTCTTCATCAAATCTTCTCCTCTGCCCCAGTTCTTTCCATTCCTGACATCTCCCACCTCTTTTCTATTATGACTGATGCCTCCTTACTTGCTGCCAGCACTGTTCTTATGCAGAAGAATGCAAATAGAGATCTTCATCCTTGTGCCTACTTCTCTAAGACCTTCTCCTTAGCCAAACACAACTATGACATCTATGACCAGGAGCTCCTTGCAGTCATCCTAGCTCTCTTGGAGTGGAAACACTACCTCCAAGGCACCACCTTCCCCACATTCATCATTACCAATCACAAGAACCTCTCATATAATAAGGACCCTTGAAAACTCTCTTGCCATTAGGCCCATTGGACCCTATTCCTTCAGGATTTCCACATAGAATGGGTCGTCACCTCTGGATCTCACATGGGACCAGCTGACACCCTTTCTCGCAAGGACTCTTCTGACACTTCTTTAGATAACTCTGACTCCTCCATCGTTCCTGATCTAGTTATCATTAATGCTCTTGATCTTGCTCTCACCAAGTCCATTTTTTCTTCCACCCCCTCTGACCCTTTTGTTATTTGTGTACTTTCCACTCTGAAGGAGGGTTCCCCTTTATTTTCTTGTGCTTTACTTTTCAACTGGTCCTTTGACAATGGACATCTTTATTTCAAGGGGTGAATGTTTGTTCCTCCTCCTTCTCGTTCTGCTCTCCTTCATGCAATTCATTCCTCTTCCCTTTTGGGTCATATGGGTATCTTTCACACCAAATCCCTCCTTGAATGGAACTATTGGTGGCCTGACCTTTCATTCTTTGTTAAAAATTTCATCAATGGATGTGCCATTTGTCAACAAAACAAGGTTAACACCCATTCCACCATTCCCCTCTTGAACCCCATTCCATCAACCACTGTCCTCCCATTTAAACAACTCTCTGTTGACCTTATCACTGACCTTCCTCCATTTGCCAGCCAGGATTCTATTGTGGTCATAATAGACCATGGGCTTACAAAGGGGGTCATCCTCATCCCTTGCTCCAAAACCATCAACACCACAGGAATTGCCCAGATATTTTTTGACTCTGTCTTCAAGTGGTTTGGCCTCCATGACAATCTCATCTCTGATCGTGGACCTCAGTTTTCCTCTGCCCTCACAAGAGAGCTTGCTTGTCTGCTAAAATATGATGTCCAACTCTTCACTGCTTATCATTCTCAAACAGATGGACAAACCAAATGAACCAATCAAGAGTTAGAAACATATCTATGAATCTTCTGCACCAATAACCTGTTGTCTTGGTCCCAATTCCTTACTTCTGCCAAATTCCATCACAACTCTGCCCCACATAGCTCCATGAAGAAATCCCCATTCTCTTTCCTATACAGATATGAACCTCATTCCTACCCTCCCATAGGAAAGACATTTATCCCTGCCCTCAAAAATCAACTCTTTCTCCTTGAAGAAGCCCAAAAAGAGGCTCTTGCCACCCATGAATCTGCTCAAAAGATCATGTCCTCAAGAGCTTCCTGAAGGTTCTCTCCTTGGAAAGTTGAAGATAAGGTGTGGTTAGAAGCAACTAATCTCCACCTGAAACTCCCTTCTTGGAAATTAGCCCCCAAACAAATGGGATCCTTTGAAATCGCCTGTGTCCTATCTCTCCTTATCTACCAACTCCATCTCCCTCATGCCTAGAAGATACACAACGTCTTCCACACTTCTCTCTTATCATCCTATCATGTTACCAAAACCCACAGCCCTCCCTTCCTTGAATCCCCACCTAATGTTATCAATGAGGAAGAAGAATACAAAGTAGAAGCCATCTTAGCTCATAAGGGCCCTATTTCTTGTCAGAAATGCCTGACCTCATGAAAGAGATATTCTTTGACTGAAAATACCTGGGAACCAGAAAGCAATCTCTGCCATGCTTCCCTGATTCTTTTCACCTATAAGAAGGCCCACAACCTCTGATGGAAAGTCATAGTAATGGCTTCCCTTTCTTCTGCAGTCACCTCCTTCTCCCAGTCTACTCCATCCTCTCACAACCACAATGTCTACCCTATGTTTCTTCCTACTCACACAGCCCATCTTCTATATTCTGCCATCCTTGACTCCCCCACCATTCTATACACCCTAGAGGATGATTCTTTATTCTGAGCCAATGAAATCGCTCATGAGTTAATCTGTCTCTTTCATGGCATCACTTGTACTCAATGACTCCAGTGTTCGGGAATCAATGAGATCTCTCTCCATTTTGCCCTGGAAGCATTGCCCAGCCACATACTTACTATTCTTCATGTGCACAGCTTCACCAATTTCATTCAAAATCTTCCCCCAGCTACCATTTATCCCACCTTCCATTAAATTTTCCTGTCCCTTCCTCAGGAACAATGTGATGCATACATCAACTATGTCGATCAGTTCCTCCTTGTTACCTCCCAGACTGTCCCACTCCCAGTTTCACCCCTGCTATCCACTAGGATTTCTTCTCCCCCTGTCTCTGAGATGCCTACTGTAGTAGAGAGCTCATCTGACAATGAATACAAAATCCCCACCATCTCTATCCTCACTGATGCGGCACAGTTTATCCCTTTATCCAATGGAAACCTGGTGCTGTCTTCCCCAACTCACATTATGCTGCATCTTGACTGACTTCATCATTGTCCTGCCTTGCCCAACACCACTTGCTTTTACTGCCATCGTCTCTGCCACTATCATGAAGAATGTCCTGAATACAATTGTCCCCATTGCCACCTTGCCACCTCCAGCCATCCTGCTTGCCAATGTCTTACTCTCCAATGCAACTTCTGTTACAACTGGGGACATTCAGAACAAGCCTGTCCCCACTGTAATTGTGGCATATGCTCTCAAGCTGGCCACATCATTAGCGATTGTCCATTTGACCATCTTTCCCCATCCCAAGCAGCCTCTATTTATGGACAAGCCCCTGGACCCTTTGCCTAGTGCCTGGCCAGAATGGGGATTACTTGTTGGATCTGGGGTTTGACTGTATGAAGGGGGTAATGTTATGGTTTTCATTCTCTTCCATTGTATTATCCTTTTCTCTGAATATCACTATCACTATACTTGGAGAACTACTCACATTTCTAACATGAGCTACTTACTTTTAGTAAATGTGGACTCCATCTCTTTCCATCTACTTGACTAATCTCCTTACATGAACTTCCTTCCCTTTCGATTCCTTTCCTGGCTTGGTCCATGCACATTCCCATCTCCTGAAATAGTCAATGTTGCTACAGTTGTATTTCATTCTCAATCTATGCAATACAAGCATACTTATCTGGAATCATCCTCAAGCCCTTGAGTCTTCACTAGTGTGTCTTTCACACAATCCTCCTTTGAGCTCTAACCCTTCAATCTCTCAAATGTTATGTTCTCAGGATGTTGGTTTCTTCATGAGTATTACCCTGTGAGATAACTAGTAAGCAAGATCTATCTTTGTATGCTTCACGTAACATGGAGTTGATAGATAAGGGGGAATAAGATGCAGGTAATTTCAAAGGGTTTTATTTGTTTAGGTGCTGCAGTAGTTTCCAAGAGGGGAGTTTAAGGTAAAGATTAGTTGCTTCTAACCACACCTTATCTCCAACTTTCCAGGGAGAGAACCTTCAGGAAGATCTTGAGGACATGATCTTGTAGGCAGACTCATGGGCAGCAAGGGCTTCCTTATGGGCTTCTTCAAGAAGGGAGAGCTGGTTCTCCAGGACAGAAATGAATGTTTTTCCAATGGATGGGTAGGAGTGAGGTTCATATCTGTATAGGAGAGAGAACAGAGATTTCTTTGTGGAGCTATGTGGGGCAGAGTTGTGGTGGAATTTGGTGAAAGTGAGGAAATGGGCCCAAGATGATGGGTTGTTGGTGCAGAAAATTCATAGGTACATTTCTAACATCTGATTGGTTTGTTCAGTCTGTTCATCTGTTTGAGGGTGATAAGTGGTAGAGAGTCAGACATCATATTTCAGAAGACAAGCAAGCTCTCTTGTGAGGGCAGAGGTGAACTGAGGTCCATGATCAGAGATGAGAGTGTCATGGAGACTGAACCACTTGAAGACAGAGTTGAAAAATACTTGAGCAATTCTGGTGGTGTTGATACTGTAGTTTTGGAACAAGGGCTGAGGATTACCCCTTTCATAAGCCTGTGGTCTACTATGACCATGATAGAATCATGGCCTGTGGATGGAGGGAGGTCAGTGATAAGGTTGATGGATAGCTGTTTAAATAGGAGGACAGTGGTCGATGGAATGGAGTTTATTGGGGGAGCAGTGGGGTGAGTGTTAATCTTGTTTTGTTGACAGATGGTGCATCCATCAACGAAAATTTTGATGAAGAAGGAGAGACTGGGCCACCAATAGTTCTGTTCAAGAAGGGATTTGGTGCAAAAGATGCCCATATGACTGAAAAGAGGAGAAGAATGGATTGCATGAAGAAGAGTGGAACAAGAAGGAGGAGGAACAAACATTTGCTCCTTGAAATAAAGATGTTCATTATCAAAGGATCAGTCAGAAAGTGAAGCATGAGAAAACAAGGGTGAGCTTTCCTTCAGAGTGGAGAGGATATGAAGAACAAAAGGATCCAAAGGGGTAGAAGAGGAAATTGAATTAGCAAGGATGAGATCAAGAGCATTAATGATGATGGGGTTGGGAACAATGGAGGAATCAGAGTTATCTAAGGAAGTGTTGGGAGAGTCTTTGTAAGAGAGAGCATCGGCTGGTCCCATATGAGATCCAGGGGTGACAATCCATTCAATGTGGAAATCTTGGAGAAACAAGGCCCAATGGGCTTGGTGGCAGGAAAGGTTTTGGGGATTCTTGATATACAAGAGATTTTTGTGGTCAGTGATGATGGATACAGGGAAGGTGGTGCCTTGGAGATAGTGTTTCCATTCTGAGAGGGCTAGGATGACAGTGAGGAGCTCCTGGTTGTAGATGTTATAATTTTGCTTGGCTAAGAAGAAGATTTTGGAGAAGTAGGCACAGGGATGAAGATCTCTGTTTGAATCCTTCTGCATGAGGACAGCACTGGCAGTGAGTAGAGAGGCATCAGTCATAATGGAAAAGGGGTGGGAGGTGTTAGGGATGGAGAGAACTGGAGTGGAGGAGAAGATTTGGTGAAGAGTGTTGAAGGCACATTGTTGGAGAGGACTCCAAGTCCAAGGTTGGTCCTTTTTGGTGAGGAAGGTGAGAGGGGTGAGGATGTTGGAGTAGTTGGGGATAAACTTCTATCAGAAGTTTGTGAAGCTGAGGAAGGAATGGATGCCTTTGACTGAGATAGGAGGTTTCCAAGAGGTGATGGCAGAGAGTTTGGTGGGGTCCATATGAACCTGTCCTTCACTGATGATCATGTTGAGGTATTCCATGGTTGAGGAGTCAAATGAACACTTAGAGAGCTTGAGGGATAGGTGATGGTCTCTAAGGCATTGGAGAACTCATTGAATTCATTCATGATGGAGGGAGAGAGGACTGTTCATGTGGATTCCAAGGTCATTGATGTATATCTTCAGCCATCATTCAGTGATCAAGTTGGTGAAGATGTGGTTCATAAAACCTTGGAATGTAGTGGAGCCATTGTAGAAGCTGAAAAACATTACAGTTGGTTTGAACAGGCCAAGGGGTGTAATGAAGGCTTCCTTCCATTGATCCTCTTCCTTAAGTTGGATGTTGTTGTATCCCCACCTAATGTTGAACTTAGTGAAGTAGGTGGAGTCCTTCATGTCATCAACTAGTTCCAAGATAAGGGAAAGAGGATAAGCATTTCGAACCATGTGGCTATTGAGGTAGTAATAGTCCTGACAGGGTCAGAGGGATCCATCCTTCTTTGGGACAAAGAAGAACAGGGTGGCTTGGGAGGACTTGGAAGGAACAATGTGACCAGTTCTGAGATGTTCCTCCACAAAGGCTTTACAAACCTCTTTTTCTGTTGGATTGAGAGGATATACATACCTTGGTGATCTTTGGTGTAAAGGTATCTCTTAGTTTGATGGTGTGGTCATATGGTTGATGAGAAGGGAGTTGGTCATGGGTTTTCTCAGTGAAGACATCAGCAAAGTCAGAGCAGAAGTCTAGGAGGGAGATTTCCTTGGATGTTTCAGCAAGGGCGAGTTCCATGGAGATTGTGGTTTTATTGATATCTTCAGAAGTTTCTGAGTCATGATGAAAAGGATTGTGTGAGGATCGAGAGGGAAGGAGGTTGATGGAGAAGATGGACCAATTGATGCAAGGGTTCCACTTCCAGAGCCAGGGCATTCTGAGGATTATCTGGGGGTGAGAGAGGTGAATGACCATGAATCTTACAGAGTCAGAGAATGGTCCAGAAGAGAAAGAGATGATGGTTGTCCATTTGATGGTTCCCTTGGTGTTAGGAGTTCTGTCCACATTGTAGGCAGTGACTGGGGATGTGACTGGAGAGAGTTTAAAAATTCCCTTTGGAAGAAGACAGGAGTCTAGGAAATTCCCCATGGCTCCAGAATCAATGAGAGCAGAGGTGTCAACATTTTGCTTTAGCCCATGCAGCACTAGTGGAAGATGCATGGTGTGATTGCTAGTGGGTGCTACAAGTACATGGTTCAACATAAGGGAAGGAGACATTGAGGTGGCTTTCCTTCTTAAAAATCCTGTGCTCTTTTGATTCCCAGGGTGTAGATGGTTGCAATCTCCTCAGGGGGTTCTTTATAACACATCCTCAGGATGGAGAAGATGTCAGAGTCAGTCTTTCCCAAGGTTTTCAGGGAATTAATGTATTGATCCAACTTGGACAGGACTGGAGTCTCCTTGGGTGGTGGGGGAGGGTTTGTCTCAGTATTCCAGATGTTTTGTTTTGGAGAAGAGGCAGAAGATGATCCTCAGAGGAAAGGGTTTCAACAGTTAGAAGAGTTGTGACCCTTCTTTCAGCAATGGAAGAATAGCCCTTCTCTGATGCATTGGGCTTATTCGGGGGGTGTAAGCTTGGACAGAGTGACATTATTGATGTCCATGGTGTTGGGGTCTTTGGGTGTGGGGTGAAAGGAGGAGGGTTGAAGTCGTCTGCTCCTCAGGGCTTGGATTCTCATTTTTTGAGCATGAAAGGTCTTTGCTCATTTGATTCACTTGTTGATGGTGTCAGGAATGGGGGACATGGAGAGGATCATCATAGTGATCCATTGGTCAAGCCCCAAGGAGAATTGGTCAATGAGGGTGATATTGTTGGTGATTCCTGCCTTGCTGGATAGGTTTTAGAAGTCCATAATGTATTGTTGGAATCCATTATTAGTGATTCCATTGGGACCCTTGGAGGATTTCTGGACAAGCTTAGAAAGGTCCAGGCAGGTGGTGGCTTTGATGTTGAAGGGGTAAAAGGTAGTCTCAAAGTTTTCTGCAAATTTGTCAAAAGTTTTCTTCCTAGCATCGATGAGGGGGTTGGCAAGCTTGTCATACCACATCTCGGCAAAGGACGCTTCTTGTCCTTCACTCATTTTGTTCAGGGTAGTGATAACTTTTCCTTCATCAGTGGAGTATAATGTGGAATTAAGCACAAAGTAGGCCTTCATGGCCTTGATCCATTGGGGTGCATTGTCAGACTTTCCAGAAAAGTTGGCAGAGAGGGCTGCCTTCAACTTGGTGGTTCAAGAAGACATCTTGGGTGCAGGGGGTCTTAGATTGCTAGGGACCTTTGGTGGTGCTGGAAAAGAACTTGGGGGAAATGGAAGACTGGGTCCAGTGAAGGGCTGGAGTGTGCTTAGTGCTATGCAAGGGGGTGAGTCGACTTCTATGTCACTCAGTGGGTCATCAGGGATTCTGATGCATCGTTGGGAACTTGTTGTGATGGTGGAAGGGTCCTATACCTAAGAAGATGGGACCAAGGTAGTTCTCAATCTTTTGTTATGCAAAGTGTATAAAGATGGGTTCTGCCTACTAGTTATCTCACAGGGTGATACTCACGAGAAGACCAACATCCTGAAACCATAACATTCAAGGGATCAAAGGACTAGGGCTCAAGGAAGATAGTGTTGGAGACACTCAGGTTATAGACTCAAAGGTTCAGAGGAATTCCAATAACAATACACTTGTATTGCATAGATCAAGAACAGAGTACAATGATAGCAAAGGTTGACTATTTATAGGAAAGAGGAATGTGCATGGACCAAGCTAAGAAAGGAATCAAACATAGAGGAAGTTCATAGAATGAGAAGGAAGTTAGTTGAGTAGACAAAATGAAATGGAGTCCACATTTATGAGAAGCAAGTAGCTGGTGTTAGAGATGTGAGTAGTTCTCCAGGTACAATGGTAGTGATATTCAGAGAAAAGAAGTATGCAATGAAAGAGAATGAAAACTATAACACTGATGAGGAGTCTCTAGTATTCTCCCTAGGTGGCATTGCAGCGAGTCTATCAACTGCATTAATGTCTCCACTTTCAAGGAGAATCTAATGGGTGACTGTGACTCTTTTTGCATTTCAATGGGCATAGACATTGGAGGGGATGTCCTTGATGAAGTCATCATTGAAGAAAAGCACATGCTCTTCTTTTGGGAGCATGAGGAGGATGGGGTTAAGGTGGTGGGTGATATCAGGAAGGGGGAGAAGGGCAACACAGAGATTGAAGCTTTTGAGGAAGAGAACATTGAGGAGATGTTCTCTAATCTGAAGAAGGGCTTTCTGGATGACTTCTTCTGGAGAGGCACCTGCTGCACACCAGGAGGGCCCAGTGTTATGTTTCTTTCTTTTCTTATATCAGTCACCTTGTTCTACCCATGTACTCCTTTGGCTCCTTTCTTCTTAGCCCTATGACCTGGCTGTCAAGACCTGCTTGGTCATCTATGGTTCCTATGGTTCCTTTTACACTATTCACTCTTGAGTTGGCCTTCTCCTCTTTTTTCCAATTCTATAGCCTTCCATGACCTTTGTTTCTTACTCATCCTTTGTTCCACCACATTCTATGAGCTTCCATTGTCTCTTATATAAACCCAGTAGTCTCTCCCATGTACACCAAGTTAGACCTACTTGATCTAACCCTCTACTCTGTGCCTTTGGATCTCTATAAGCTCTTGTCCCACTTTAGACTGGACACTCTCTGCCTATGACCCAAGCATTAGACTTTGGGTCTGTGTGTAGCATTAGACTTCAGGTCTGCATGTAGCATTCGACTATCTCTGGCTATGGCAATGTCCTTGCGAAGACTCATCAATAGTCTAGTTGATGAGTTGATCATTTGAGTCCATGTCTAGGCTACCCCTAGTCATAACAAAAGGTCTAACTTCTATTCTTGAGGGTACCCTCACATAGTCCCTCACCATTATCCAACAATGACCAAACACAGACACATGGTGGAGCAGGCAACAACCCTTTCCAACCTCTGAACATCCTTTGGATACTGAACACCCCACCTCAGAAGAGGAAGTAACTCCATCAGAAACTGACCTCAAACTCCCCACTCAACCCCAGCAAGAAGCCATAGCTATCCTTGCTCAACAACTAACAGATCTCTCAATCCCATCTTGACCCCCCTCCCCATCTCCCCCATTCCACTCTCCCACTCTTCCACCCTCTCCACTCACCACTCTCCCCTTCTTCCCCCCCCATTCCAAACCCCTTCCCATCTGCCCCCCTTGGAATGACCTCTAACTTACCAGTCAAACTCCACATCAGAGC
>JBBPSW010000019.1:0-37236 GCA_038093775.1 Butyriboletus pseudospeciosus | reverse complement strand
TGACATCATATGATGTCATACCTCATGTATGCCACGACATTTTCATCTCCGTCATTCTCCCACACAGCCCCTTTAATCTCCGTTTATCTTCTCACATGTATACTACCATATTTAGTAGATTAGTACACGCACAGCTTGGTCCGTGCGCACTCCTCACATGTATATAAGGTAGACACTTTGCGACTGGAATCCCCAGTCTAATCCACTTGTATTCTGCTCCAACACTCTCATTGCCTTGGCTTTCTGGCCATTGTAGGGATTGGCATAGTACGGATGACGACTCAACCCACCTGATTCGTTCAGCCAGGACCTGTGTAGCCTGTGAACCATTCGAGCCTTGTGGACGTGATAGCGATAACCAAGCTCTCATTACACTTGGATTAGACTGGTATACACAACGCTCGGATCCCAGAGCTAAGGGAACATCTCGGATTCATACGCGGGCCCAGCGTTAAGGGACATCTGCAGTAGACCACCGCTTGAAGGGGTAAAGAAAAGCACTTTTGAAACGCTTGAATATACGCTCGTCCGGCGTCAGAAATAAGGATAAAGTTGCTACCGGGCATAGTGCACTAGCCCCCCTTCTGTAGTGGGTGTCGATTACAGCGTACGGTGGTACTACGATAGTGTACCCGGATTCTTGTGATTACCCGTAACGTCACAACTGACAAGGGCAGTATTCCCCGACGCTGTAGTAAAGCGTATCTGGTTTTTCCCCCCCCCCTCCCGACTTCATCATTCCGTTCCTATATGACGATTTGTTTTTTGACTCTGCCCCAGAGTCTGGTTGCAAGATACCGGACAGTAAGGCACAAGGGCGCAGAAAGCACAAGACCTATTCTCAAAACCCTAAGTTCATCCGACCTCTCGCACCCCACTCCGCATTTGCCATCCACGGCATTCCTCATTTCCGAACATACCTCTGCCCTCGTTTTCTCTTGAAAAAACCCTGTCGCTATGTCTCGCATTGACATCGACGATCTCGTTTCCCGTCTGGAGTTGTTGACCCTCCAAAAAGAAAAAGATTCGGTCACAAAGAAAATCGCCGACCCAGGAAACTGGAACGGTGATAGATCTACCTTTTGCACATGGTGGATCAAGTTGCACTTATGGGTTTCAGTGCAAAAATGGAAATCCAATAAAATCCTCACCATCGCTGTCTTCTCGTGATTGGAGGGAAAGGCAGAAGATTATGCAAGGCTCTCCTTGGAGTACTACCTTGGAGAAGAGGACACCCTAAACTCTGATGGGGACAGGCTAGGCAAAAAAGCTTGGCCAGAATGGACCATGCTGCAGGACAGCATAAAGAAACAATTTCAAATCGACGTCATGGCCCATGAGGCCTTAAAAAAGTTAGAAGCTCTCCGACAGAACGGTCATCCAATTGACACGTTCTTACAAAAGTTCGATATTCTCAAAAAGGAAGCTGAGATATATGACTCTCACGCGGCAGTCCTGCTCAAATGAGCAGTAGACTTTAAAATATATGAAAAATGCCGCATGAACAGTCCGTCTCGAGAATTCGAATACCACAAGCTTTTAGCAGCATATAGGCCCATAGGAAGGGCCTTCGAACAAATGGCGCTCAAACGTGGTCCCCCCAAATTCGTCCCGCGATCTTCCTTCCCCCCTCCTCGCGCTCCCCCTCCCCGAGGGTACCCTCCTCAACAATATCGACCTCCTCCCCCGCAGTTTACGGTGGTCGGCACGCAACTGGGCAGAGGCGCCCCAATGGAAATAGGTGTCCAACAAGCTGGACCGTCTTCGGACACAAGGACCTGTTACCACTGTGGGAAGCCAGGGCACATCAAGCCCAACTGTCCGAGTAACCCCACCCGTCGCCAACAACGTCTGCCTCAGCAGAGGCAAATGGTTTGGGACTGGAACCAAGGCGCCTATGTGGCGCAATACCAGGCAGAAAACGAGTATGCCAGTTTTTATAGCAACCAGGTTCCTCAAATTCAACAACAATATGGACTTCCCCTCCCAACTCCTCCCACAGCTACCGCGGCACCAATGGTAGCACAAGGACAAACTCATTCGTGGGTCTCTGACGAAGCAGAGGCATACTACCACGATAAGTTTGAAATAGAAGCCAAGGCTAGAGCGGCCCAGGCTTTAAATGGACAAAGCCAATGACCGATGAGGGTGGTCAGCGGCAAGGACCGATTAGCTCGAACAATAGTAATTTAGTTGATTGTATAGATTCAGATTTTCCTATCTCCAATTTATCTTTTGTCTTACGTAATTTGCAATCCGAAAGAGCGTCTCACTTGAGTGTGGCACCGGATCAAAATAGTGTGCTTAATTCTCTTTTAAAACAACAAAAAATATCTTCTATTTATAAACCCCTCAAGGTAACGCTAAGCCGTGCATCGACCTTGTCATTCGGCGGAGAATTTTCGCTTGAGACAGTCATCACATGCAAAGTTAATGACCAATGGTCACGTTACCGTTTCCCTTCTCTTCTCGACTCAGGAGCTTCGCATACTTTCATCGATCAGGACTACATACGCCGTCATGGCATTCCCTTCTATAATATCGAACACCCAATCAAGATACATAATGCAGACGGTATGGAAGGAGCTATCGGACCGATCCGTCATGCAGTAACACTGATTGTGGAAGTTCAAGGACATTACAAAGTAATAGACGCTTACATATCTAAATTAGGAACACACAGAATGATCATCGGCTATGACTGGCTAGTCCGTCATAATCCCAAGATCGACTGGGTGAAAAAGACTCTTACCTTCCCCTGATGTACTTCATTTTGTAAAGTTATGGGCTCAGGACCTATTGCCGTACCACTTACGAACACTACTATACATACCATAGAAGAAGGACTAAAGGACAAAGTGCCGGCCACTTACCACAAGTTTCTAGATGTCTTTTCGGAGCAAGAATCCGAACGAATGCCATTGCGAAAACCATGGGATCATGCTATAGATCTCAAAGAAGACTTCGTTCCCAAAAAAGGAAGAGTTATCCCACTATCTGATGTCGAAATGGATGAAGTTCGCACGTTCATCGACAAACAATTAAAAAAGGGATACATCAAACCTTCGAAGTCCCCGCAAACAGCACCCGTATTCTTTATTCCGAAAAAGGACGGTAAAAAACAAATGGTAATGGATTACAGATATTTAAATGAAGGAACCATAAAGAATTCCTATCCCCTACCCTTGATTTCCCAGCTAATTGACAGGCTCAAGAATGCTGACATGTTCACCGCAATGGACTTGCGCTGGGGTTACAACAATGTATGAATCAAGGAAGGCGATGAATGGAAGGCGGCGTTTGTAACGCCTATTGGAGCCTACGAACCCACGGTCATGTATTTTGGTTTAACTAACTCACCACCCACTTTTCAACAGATGGTGAACGACATCTTCAACGATATGTATGCAGTTGTGGTTATTTATATTGACGATATTTTAGTCTTTACTTCTGGCAAGTCGAAGGAACAACATGAGGACGTAGTCAAAGAAGTCCTCCGACGTTTACGAGAAAATGACTTATACATCAAGCCCGAAAAATGTCATTTCTTGCAGGACAAAGTCGACTTTTTAGGTATGGTTGTTTCTAAAAAGGGGGTAGAAATGCAATCCAAGAAGGTTGCCGGGGTCATTGATTGGCCTACCCCCACAAGACTAAAACAGTTACAAGGATTTCTTGGACTTTGTAATTATTATAGACGCTTCATAGAAGGCTTCGCTGAAATCGCCCAGCCATTGAACGACCTCACCAAGAAAGATCAACCGTTCATCTGGGATAACGATCAGCAACAAGCCTTCAATAAATTAAAAAAGAAGTTCACAGAAGCACCCCTACTTGCATATCCAAATCGAGATCAAGAAATACACGTAGAAACCGACGCTTCAGATATTGCAACGGGAGCGGTGCTCTCAACCTTATGTCAAGATGGTAACTGGCGTCCCATCGCCTTTATTTCTCATTCTTTTGATAGCACAGAGCACAACTACCCTATTTATGATAAAGAATTACTTGCAGTCATTCGAGCATTAGAAGAATGGCATCACTACCTTATTGGTAGACCAAACTTCGAGATTTGGACCGACCACAAGAATCTCGAATACTGGAAGAAACCTCAAACTCTTTCAGGACGTCAAGCACGCTGGCACGCGCTTCTGCAAGAATTCAACTATGTGTTTGTTTACAAACCAGGATCCTCAAACGGTAGAGCTGATGCTCTATCACGTCGACCTGATCATGGCAATGCAGTGCAAGACCATAATCAAAACATTACCGTACTTCCACCTTCAGTTTTCATTAATAACGTACAATTATCTTCTTCCTTTTACAAAAACCTACAAAAAGAATCAAAAAATATAACTCTCGATTCCATTAACAATTTCCTTTTTGATTCCGATATGTCTATTTTCAAAAATGAAAACAACAAAGTTTTCATACCACTTTCTTTACGTACTCAACTCATAACTTTATGTCATGACTCTCCGATCACAGGACATGGAGGACATTCCAAAACTATTCATACCCTTATGCAATACTTTTCATGGCCTGGTGTCACAAAGGACGTTAAAACATATGTAGATCACTGCCAGGTGTGTGCCCTCATGAAGGGTAAGCAAAAAGCACCTGCTGGCAAACTTATGCCACTTCCCGCCGCTAAGCGACCCTGGGAAGATCTTTCAGTTGATTTCATTATGGGACTTCCCGCTTCAAATAATTATACAGCTATCTGCGTAATCATTGATCGATTTTCCAAAGAAGTTGTTTTCATACCTACATATGATACATGCTCTTCAAAGGACCTAGCTATATTATTCCGAGACCACGTATGGTGTACGCATGGTCTCCCCTCTACTCTCGTTTCCGATCGAGGACCCCAATTCGTCTCTGCTTTCACCCAAGAGCTTTGCAAACTCCTTGGAGTACAACAGAAAATTTCCACGGCCTATTACCCCCAAACGGATGGCCAAACGGAGCGCATAAACAGAGATTTAGAACAATATCTCCGCGCTTACATAGGAAAGAAGCAAAACGAATGGGCTAACTGGTTAAAGATGGCTCAATTCTCCCACAACAATACCATCACTACCGCTACCGGAGAAATCCCTTTCCACGTTACTCGAAACTACGCACCACGCATGGGTTTCGAAGGGAAACTATCTGGATTCGCTAAAGAAGTTGGTAGAAGCCATCGAGAAATAGAAGAAGCGCTGGAAGCTACACGCGAGAGGATGATCGCCTCTTCCAATAAAAAACAATCTGACACACCAAAATATTCTATTGGCCAGCAAGTCTGGCTATCAACCGATAAACTAAAACTTCCTTACATGGCGAAGAAGTTAACGCAAAAATGGATCGGACCTTATATCATTACCAAAGTCCTTCCAAATGCGGTTATGCTTAACCTCCCCAATCATGTTCACATCCATCCTACGGTGAACATCTCTCGTGTCAAACCCTATAGAGAAATGTTGCCTGGTCAACCGAAATCTCACCCTGATGCGATCGAGATAGATGAAGAAGGAGAGGAACAATTCGAAATAGACTATATCGCCGCGTCTAGAATGAAGAACAGGAAGTTAGAATATTTAGTGCATTGGAAGGGCTATGACGAAACAGATCACACCTGGGAATCTAGCAACATCATCAATACTGCACCGGACGCAGTCGCAGATTTTCATAAATCTAACCCTTCCGCACCTCGCAAACTTCGTGGTTTATCCGCAGCTTCCTTCGCTATGCTATTTCAACCCTTCGAAAACCTCACAGAAAACAAGAAAACACTGACTTGCCTGGAATTCAAGTCCTAAAAAGGGGGTAATGTTATAATATGGATAATTTTCAAAACTTTTACCTTACAAACATTCATCGTTCATATCACGTGACCATGGGAAACATCACATGATCAAGTCCAGACCCATGACATCATATGATGTCATACCTCATGTATGCCACGACATTTTCATCTCCGTCATTCTCCCACACAGCCCCTTTAATCTCCGTTTATCTTCTCACATGTATACTACCATATTTAGTAGATTAGTACATGCACAGCTTGGTCCGTGCGCACTCCTCACATGTATATAAGGTAGACACTTTGCGACTGGAATCCCCAGTCTAATCCACTTGTATTCTGCTCCAACAATCTCATTGCCTTGGCTTTCTGGCCATTGTAGGGATTGGCATAGTATGGACGACGACTCAACCCACCTGATTCGTTCAGCCAGGACCTGTGTAGCCTGTGAACCATTCGAGCCTTG
Organism: Butyriboletus pseudospeciosus; assembly: GCA_038093775.1. Lineage (NCBI taxonomy): Eukaryota > Fungi > Basidiomycota > Agaricomycetes > Boletales > Boletaceae > Butyriboletus > Butyriboletus pseudospeciosus. The sequence goes on along the minus strand of JBBPSW010000019.1, from coordinate 30,982 downwards.
TGGACGTGATAGCGATAACCAAGCTCTCATTACAAGGAGCCTTGTTCAGCCAGCTGCATCAAAGTCTATTCAATAGTGTTCCTTTTGTAAAGTGTTAGGGCACTCATGTGCTATCTGCATATCCAACAATCTCTTCTTCAACACTATCTGGGATCTCACCATCCATTGCAACAATGGGGATAACTTAATCTGAGATTGAACTTCAGATGTACATAGAGGGTAATGTTATGAGTGTGGTGAAGTACTCTACTTTTTCTTATTCTTCCCCTATCTCCCCTGGCTGATGTGAAAGGAAAATGCCAGATGATCACCCAAGAGTTGCCTCAAGAGACAATATTTGAGGGGAAGAACTGGAATTCCAAAGATGTGGAATATAGGACGAGTCATACTATTTATATACTACTTACTACAGGGCTGGTATGGAATGTCATGGAATGTTGGGGAATGATTAGGTAAGCAGAAGCATATAGAAGGTGCTGGAATGTTTGATATAATCTAATCTGATAAGATGGTGAGATTAGATATTGATAACAAAAGAAGGGAAAGAAAATTTAAAGTCATAACATTATCCCCTTCTCAGGGGTTGAACTCCTGGTCAACCATGATACCTTGGGGGTGTGGATCACCAGAAGAAGAAGGGACTTTGAAGAGGTGGTTGGGAAGGTGGTTGAGAGATGTGGCAAAAGATTTGAAATTGGTGTTGAGGAAGACTGAACATGTGGTGATGGGATGGAATTCATGAAACTCACAGATGAGCTTTGGGACATTCTTGACTGTGGTTTTCAGTTCCCAAGTATGCTCTTCACAAGGGTATCCTTTCCAGTGGATAAGGTATTCTACCTTTCTGTGCTGTTTTCGGGAGTCAATGATTTCTTCAACTTCATTGTTGGTAAGGATGACTGGTGGGGGAGGTATCAGATGTTGCTGGGAGGGGAAGGAGGAAGGTGTGAAGGAGGTAAGGAGGGATTCATGGAAAACTGGGTGAATTCCACACCAGGTTTTTGATAGGTCAAGTTCATAGGCTGCTTCACTAGCTTTGCATTTCACTGTGAAGGGTCTGTATTATTTGTCATCAAACTTTTGGTGGAATGATCAGTATGGATGTTGGTCCCTTCAAGTATAACCTGTTGCCCTTCCTGATACTCAATGGCTGGCCTTGCCTTTTGGTTGTGACTCTTCTTCATTGCTTCTGTCATTTTCTCTAATACTGCCTCTGTGGAGGCATGGACCTCTTTCATCCATTGGACAAATTGGCTGGCCATCTCATCCTTTCCTTCTACTAGGGTGGTTGTGATCAGAGGTTGTTGCCCATAGTTGGGGAAGAATGGAGAGACCCTGGTTATGCTTGTTGTATGGGAGTTGTGCATAAACTCAGTGAGTGCCAGCCATTTGGCCCAGTTGGTTTGTTGGTGGTTCATGTAAATCCTTAGGTACTTCTCCACTTCTTGATTGATCTGCTCTGTTTGGCCATCCATCTGAGGGTGATAGGCAATAGAGGGGTTGGCCATAATTTTCAACAAGGTGTATAGATCTTTCATGAAGGCAGAGACAAACTGTGAGCCTTGATTGGAGATGATCTTCTTCAGTACTCCATGTAGTTTGAAAACCATGTCTTTCAAGACTTTGGCCACTCCTAGCAAGGTAATGGTATTATTGACTGTGCTGAGATGTATTATCTTGGAGAATTGATTGACTATGATGAGAATCACATTTTTTCCTTTGAATTGAAGAAGGGGGCCAATTATGTTGACTGAAATGATTTCCCATGGGGTGTTTGGGATTTTATTCAGATGGAGAGGAGTGTAGGAGGTGACTGTCTTTGCCTTTGCTTTTTGGCAAGTGTCACACTCTTTTACATATGATTTGATGTCTCACCTCAGGGCAGGCCAGTAGTACTCGGTCATGATGAGGTTGTGAGTCTGTCTGATGCTAGGATGTCCTGCCAGGGGGTGGTTGTGGTTCTTCTGCAGGATATCCTTCCTGAGCTTTTTGTCATTTGGTATGTAGATCAAGTTTTTCCACTGTACTAAGTCTGTTTTCTTCTATGGACAATTCTCCCTGGTTAGGCCATCTTTGGCAAATTTCTCCAGCTTGTATTGGAGCTTGGTGATCTGCTGTAGGATATTGTCATCCACAATAGCTTTAATGTGGAGTTTTGAGGAGGAGGAAGGGCTGAAGAGGGTTTCAGGGAGTAGCATTTGGGTGTGATTATCCAGTGCTATCTCCTTCTCATGATCTGATCTCTGGAACAGAGGGTCAGTGGGATTGGATTTGCCAGAGTGGTGCATAATAGTCAGGTGGTGCTTCTGAATAATCTGCTGCCAGTGGGTCTGATGACAGGAGAGGTTTTGGGGCTTATAAAAGAACTCAAGATTCTTGTGGTCTGTAAGAATTTCCATGGGGTGGAGCACCTCAAGGAGGTAGTGATGCCACTCGTTAATGGCAAAGATGATGGCAAGTATCTCAAGGTCAGCAGTATGGTAATTTCATTCAGCTTCATTGTGTTACAATTTTCATTCTCTTTTACCATATCATCCTTTTCTCTGAATACTCCTACCATTGTATGTGGAGAACCACCCACATCTCCAACATGAGTTACCTACTCTTAGTCAACATGGACTCCATTTCATTTCATCTCCTCGACTGACTTATTTCCTTATCTTTCATCTCTGCTCTTCTTTCATTCTATGATCTTCTCTCTTGTTCGATTCCTTTCTTGGCTTGGTCTGTGTGCATAACTCTTTCCTATAAATAGTCTCTTGAATTACCCTTGTACTACATTCTCGATCTTATTCGCAATACTAGCATCTCACATCTGGAATCATCCTCGAGTCACTAAGTCCTATGAGTGTCCATCGACACAACTTCCTTCGAGCCCAGTCCTAGAATCCAGGAATGTTACACTCTCTAGAAGTTAGTCTCTTCGTGAGCATTGCCTAGAGAGATAACTAGTAGACAGATTCCATCTTCATATGCTATGCATAACAAAAGATTGAGAATAACCTTGGTCCCACCTGTTTAGGTGAAGGATCCTCCCATCGCCACCATGAGTTCTCAATGATGCATCCAAATCCCTGACGACCCACTGAGTGACATAGAAGTTGACTCTCCTCCTTGAACCACATCAAGCACACCATTGCCCTTCCTCAGACCTAGTCTTCCATCTTCTGAAACTAGTTTACCATTTCCCCCAAGTTCAACCCCAGCACCACCCAAGGTTCCAACCAACCCCAGACCCCCCACACCAAAGATGTCAACCCGTGCTACTGAGCTAAAGGCAGCCCTCCCTACCGACTTCTCCAGAAAATCAGACAATGCCCCCTGATGGATTAAGGCCATGAAGGCCTACTTTACATTAAACTCTGCCCTGTATACCACTGACGAAGGAAAAGTAACCACTACCCTGAACAAGATGAGTGAGGGATGAGGAGCATCCTTCACCAAGATGTGGTACAACAAACTCAATAATCCCCTCATTGACGCCAAAGAAAAGACCTTCGACAAGTTTGCAGAAAACTTTGAAACCACCTTCTACCCTTTCAACACCAAAGCCACTGCTTGTCTAGACTTGTCTAAACTTATCCAGAGGTCCTCCAAAGGTTCAGATGGAACCACGAACGATGGGTTCCAGCAATATGTCACTGACTTCCAGAACCTGTCAAGCAAGGCAGGAATCGTCAATGACATCACCCTCATCGACCAATTCTCCCTTGGACTTGACCAACGAATCGCCACAATGATCCTCTTCATGTCCCCCATCCCTGACACCATCGACAAGTGGATTGAACAAGCAAAGACATTCCACACCCAGAAAATAAGGATTCAAGCCCTGAGAAGTGGACGATTCCAACCCTCCTCCTTCTGCTCTATGACTAAGGACCCCAATTCCATGGACATCGACAGTACCACCCTGTCAAAACTCACTCCCCCCGAACGAGCCTGATGCATCCAAGAAGGATTATGTTTCCACTGCCGAAAGAAGGGATATAACTCCTCAAACTGTCGAAATCCATTCCTATGACCCAACTCGTCCTCTGCTCCTCCCTAGAGACAAAACATTTGTACCTCTGACATGGCCCCTCCTCTGCCTCCCAAGAAAACCCCTACCCCATCCAAGTTAGACCAGTATATCAATTCCCTGAAGACCTCAGGGAAAAGTGACTCCAATATCTTCTCTGTCCTGAAGATATGCTACGAAGAACTCTCTGAAGAAATTGCAACCATCTACACTCCAGGAATCTCGAAGGCACAGGATTTTTGAGAAGGGAAGTTGCCACAATGTCTCCTTCCCTTACGTTGAACCATGTACTTGTAGCACCTACTAGCAATCAAACCATGCGCCTCCCCATAACACTACATGGTCTGAAACAAAACATTGACACCTCCGCCCTCATCGATTCTGGCACAACTGGAAATCTCCTGGACCCTCATCTTCTTCCAAAGGGGATCTTCAAACTCTCCCCGGTCACTTCTCTGGTCACGGCATACAACATCGATGGTACATCCAACACTAAAGGAACCATCAAATGGACAACCATAGTTACCTTCTCCTCTGGTCCATTTTCCGACTCCATTAGGTTCATGGTTGTTTGCCTATCTCATCCTCAGATCATCCTTGGAATGCCATGGCTCCAGAAATGGAACCCTTGCATAGACTGGTCCACCTTTTCCATTAACCTCTCCACCCCATGATTCTCACATAATCCCTTCTGTCGTAACTCCTCCACTGAATCCATCAACAAGACAACCATTTCCACTGAACTAGCCCTCACCAAGAAATCCAAGGAAATCTCCCTACCTGACTTTTGCTCTGACTTTGCTGATGTATTTTCCAAAAAGACCCATGATCAACTCCCTCCCCATCGATCCTATGACCACACTATTGAACTACGCAACACTTTCATACCCAAGATAGCTAAAGTATATCCCCTCAACCTGACAGAAAAGGAAGTGTGCAAAGCATTTATGGAAGAACATCTCAAGACCGGCTGTATCATCCCCTCCAAATCTCCCCAAGCCACCCTGTTCTTCTTTGTTCCAAAGAAGGATGGCTCCCTCCGACCTTGTCAGGACTACCATTACCTGAATAGCCATATGGTTCGAAACACCTATCCTCTCCCTCTCATCTCCGAACTTGTAGATGACATGAAAGACTCCACCTACTTCACCAAGTTCGACATCCGATGGGGCTACAACAACATCCACATCAAGGAAGAGGACCAATGGAAGGGAGTGTTCATCACTCCCCTCAGCTTATTCGAACCCACAGTCATGTTCTTCAGCTTTTGCAATGGCCCTGCCACCTTCCAAGGCTTCATGAATCACATCTTCGCCGACATGATCTCTGAACGATGGCTGAAGATCTACATTGATGACCTCGGCATTCACACCAACAGTCCCCTCTCCCTTCACCACGAATGTACCCATCAAGTCCTCCAATGCTTAAGAGACCACCATCTTTCTCTCAAACTCTCTAAGTGTTCCTTTGACTGTTCAACCATGGAATACCTCAGCATGATTATAGGAGAAGGGAAGGTTTGCATGGACCCCACGAAACTCTCTGCCATCGCTTCTTGGAAACCCCCCATCTCTGTCAAAGGCATTAGATCCTTCCTAGGTTTCACCAACTTCTACCGAAAATTCATTCCTAACTACTCTAACATTGTCACCCCTCTGACCTTCCTCACCAAGAAGGATCAACCTTGGATCTGGACTCCCTTACAACAATGTGCCTTCAACTCTCTCCGACAAATTTTCTCCTCTGCCCCGGTTCTTTCCATCCCCGATACCTCCCACCCCTTCTCCATAATGACTGACGTATCCCTCCTTGCTGCCGGTGTGGTCTTAATGCAGAAAGATACTAATGGTGACCTTCATCCCTGTGCATATTTCTCTAAGACCTTCTCTCTCACCAAATGAAACTACAACATCTATGACCGCGAACTCCTAGCCATCATCCTTGCTCTCTCTGAATGGAAACACTACCTCCAAGGAACTGCCTTCCCTGTCTCCGTCATCACCGATCACAAGAACCTTTCTTACATCAAGGATCCCCACAAACTCTCTCGACGACAAGCCTGTTGGGCCCTCTTTCTTCAGGATTTCCATCTTGAATGGGTGGTCACCCCTGGATCTCATATGGGGCCGGCGGATGCCCTCTCTCGGAAAGATTCCCCTGATACTTCTTCTGACAATTCCAACTCCTCCATTGTTCCTGACCCAGTCATCATCAATGCCCTTGATCTTACCCTCGCTTCATCCATCTCTTCCTCCACCTCCTCAGATCCCTTTGTTCTCTGCATCCTCACCGCCCTGAAGGAAGGCTCTCCTTTGCTTTCTCGTGCTTCTCTCACAGACTGGAGTTTTGATAACAGTCACCTATACTTCAAGGGACACATGTTTGTCCCTCCCACTTCCCGTTCTGCTCTCCTTCACACTATCCACTCCTTCCCACTCTCAGGACATATGGGTATCTTTCGCACAAAGGCAGTTCTGGAATGGGATTACTGGTGGCCTGGCCTCTCTTCCTTTGTTAAACACTTTATTGATGGTTGTGCCATCTGCCAGCAGCACAAAGTTAATACCCATCCCACCGCTCCCCTGCTCTGCTCCATTCCTTCCTTCATGGTCCTCCCATTTAAACAGCTCTCTGTCGACCTTATTACTAACCTTCCTCCTTCCAGGGGCCATGATTCCATCTTGGTCATGGTTGACCATGGCCTTATGAAGGGGGTAATTCTTATCCCTTGCTCCAAAACCATTGACACTGCCGGAGTCACCCAGTTATTTTTCGACTTTGTTTTCAAACAGTTTGGTCTACATGATATGCTCATCTCCGATTGTGGACCACAGTTCACCTCTGCTCTTGCTAGGGAACTCGCCTGCCTTTTGAAATATGATGTCCAACTCTCCACCGCCTATCATCCTCAAACGGATGGACAGACCGAATGTACCAATCAAGAATTGGAGACATACCTATGGATCTTCTGCACTAATAACCTGTCTTCTTGGGCCCATTTCCTCATCTCAGCTGAATTCCACCACAACTCTGCCCCACATAGTTCCACCAGGAAATCCCCATTCTCACTCCTATATGAATATGAACCTCATTCTTACTCTTCCATTGGAAAGACCTTCATCCCCGCCCTTGACAACCAACTCTCCCTTCTTAAAGAAGCCAGAAGAGAAGCCCTCGCTGCACATGAATCTGCTCACAAGATCATGATCTCCTGATCTTCTCAAAGGTTCTCTCCATGGAAAGTAGGAGATAAGGTGTGGCTCAAAGCAACTAATCTCTGCCTCCAACTCCCCTCTCAGAAACTAGCACCCAAATGGATGGGCCCCTTCGAAATTGTCTGTGTCATCTCCCTTCTTATCTATCAACTCCGCCTTCTCTGTACCTGGAAGATACACAATGTCTTCCATGCTTCCCTTCTATCTCCCTATTGCTCCACAAACACCCATGGCCCCAACTTCTTTGATCCTCCACCTGACGTTATCAATAAGGAAGAAGAATATGAAGTCGAAGCCCTCTTAGCTCATAAGGGCCCTACTTCATGCCATAAATTCCTAACCTCATGGAAAGGATATTCTTCAGCCAAAAACACCTGGGAACCAGAAAACAATCTCCATCATGCTTTTCAAATCCTCTCCACCTATAAGAAGGCCCATGATCTTTAGAAATGGGGATGCTTCCCCAGTCCTTCCTCATTCTCCTCGCCTGTGTAAACCAAGCCCTTATTCAAGCTCATCTCCAAGTCCAATATCCTGACCTTGACATCCCCAAACACGCCGCTGAGCACTCCTGCTTCTGTAAGATCAACTACTGTCCCTACCATCGCGACTGGTAGATTCTCCCTTCATGTCTTTCCTCTCCTCTTCGATCGCCTCTTCCTCCCAGTCCACACCGACCTCCCCTCTCCGTAACCACAATGTATACCCCATGTTTCTTCCAACCAATGCTGCCCATCTCTTATACTTTGTTATAATATATAGATAATTTTCAAACTTTTTATGCAATACTTTCACCATTCATATCACGTGACTGTGCACGTGACCGTGGGAATCATCACATGACTCAAGCCTAGACTATGACATCATGTGACGTCATACCTCATGTGTACCACAACCCTTTCATTTCCATCTTTCTCTCACACAGCCCCTTTAATTTCCATTTATCTTCTCACACGTATATTACTATATTTAGTAGATTAGTACACGCACTGCTTGGTCCGTGTGCATTCTCATCATGTATATAAGGTAGACACTTTACGACTGGAATCTCTAGTCTAATCCACTTGTATTCTGCTCCAACAAACTCATTGCCTTGGCCGTTTGGTCATTGTAGGGTTTGGCATAGTACGGACTAAGACTCTACCCACCTGATTCGTTCAGCCAGGACTCGTGTAGCCTGCAAATTGTTATGAAATAACACACGAACTCTACCTTTTCTCTCTTTTCTCTTATCTTATCACATCACGTGACTAGCACGTGATCTCTTCTCTTCCCATCACGTGACCTTACTTCTTCATCCTCACATGATCTATCACCTGACCTCTCATGTGATCGAGTCTAGACCACTCTAGGCTATGACATCATCTGACGTCATACCTCGCCTCTTCCTCATTCCATTAATCTCCGCTCCTTCTCTTCCATTACATTAATCTCCGTCTTCCCCTTTACCCTATTATTACTACATTAGGCTAGACACAGCTTGGTCCGTGCTCTCCTGATGTACCTATATAAGTAGTTAGTTCTCGACTAGATTCCCTAGTTGAATCCACTTGTTCTACCTTGGGTTATTCGGTGATCCTCACAGTGAGACCTGACCTGGATATAGTGCTGAGGCTGACTCCCTGGTTCACACCTTGTATCCTCCTTTCTCCCCTCTTTGAGTCCGTATTCCCTCCTCCTTCTTCTCTTGTGGTTTGGAGCCTCGTGGGTTGTCCACTTTCGCTGATGATCACAACACAAATCAGCCGAGCCTTGTGAAAGTGTTAGCGATAACCAAGCTTTCATTACACTTGGATTAGACTGGTATACACAACGCTCAGATCCCAGAGCTAAGGGAAGATTCGTTTCATACATGGGCCCAGCGTTAAGGGACATCTGCAGTAGACCACTGCTTGAAGGGGTAAAGAAAAGAACTTTACAAACTCTTGAATATATGCTTAGTCTGGTGTTATAAATTTGGATAAAGTTGCTACCGGGCATAGTGCACTAGCCCCCTTTCTTCAGTGGGTGTTGACTGAAGCGTACGCTGGTACTATGATAGTGTACCCGGGTTCTTGTGATTACCCGTGACATCACAACTGACAAGGGCAGTATTCCCTTGAGCTGTAGTAAAAGCTCCTCTGGTTCCCCCCCACTCGACTTCACGATTCCATTCCTTTACGACAACCTGTTTTTTGACTCGACCCCAGAGTCTGGTTGCAAGATACTGGACAGTAAGGTCCAAGGGCGCAGAAAGCGCAAAGTTCACACTCAAAACCCTAAGTTCATCCGACCCCTCGCTCCCTGATCCACCTTTGCCATTCACGGCATTCCCCACTTCAGAACATATCTTCGCCCCCGCTTCCTTCTAAAGAAACCCTGTCACTATGTCTAGAATCGACATCGACGATCTCATCTCTCGTCTGGAGTCGTTGACCCTCCAGAAAGAAAAAGATTCGGTCACCAAAAAGATTGCTGACCCAGGAAACTGGAACGGCGACAGATCCACTTTCCGATCATGGTGGATTAAATTGCGCCTGTGGATTTCGGCACAGAAATGGAAATCCAACAAGGTCCTTACAATCGCCATCTTCTCACAGTTGGAAGGAAAAGCGGAGGATTACGCGAGACTCTCCCTCGAGTATTACCTCAATGAAGAAGACACCAAGGATGGAAATGGAGACAAGCTAGGCGAAGGAGCCTGGCCCGAATGGTCCGCGCTTCAGGACAGCATAAAGAAGCAATTTCAGATCGATGTCATGGCCCACGAGGCCTTAAAAAAGTTAGAAGCTCTCAGACAGAACAGGCATTCTATTGACCTGTTCTTACAAAAATTTGATATTCTAAAAAAGAAAGCTGAGATTGACGACTCTCATGCGGCAGTCCTGCTCAAACAAGCAGTTGACTTTAAAATCTATGAAAAATGCCACATGAATAGCCCGTCAAGAGAATACGAATACCATGAGCTTTTAGCTGCATATAGGCCCATAGGAAGGGCCTTTGAACAGATGACACTTGAACGCGGCCCTCCAAAATTCATCCTGCGATCTTCTTTCCCCCCCCGCTCCGCTCCTCCCCAAGGGTATCCCCCTCAACAATACCAACCTCCTCCCTCGCCGCAATTCATGGTGGTAGGCACACAACCGGGCCGAGGTGCCCCCATGGAAATAGGTGTCCAGCAAGCTGGACCGTCTAACGACACAAGGACCTGTTTCCACTGTGGGAAACCAGGACATATTAAGCCCAACTGCCCGACGAACCCCTACCATTGGAAAACTCCACAACATCCAGTACAACAAAGAATGATATGGGACTGGAACCAAGGTGCCTATGTGGCACAACCGGCAGAAAACAAGTATGCCATTTTTTATAATCAACCAGCCTATGTCCAACAACAATACACTGGACGCCCCCTCCCAACTTCTCCCACAGCTGCAGCAGCACCGATTGCAGCGCAAGGAACCCAAACTTGGATGAACGAAGAGGCTGAGGCCTACTACCGTGACAAGTTTGAGGTAGAAGCAAAGGCTAGAGCAGCCCAAGCTTTAAATGGACAAAGCCAATGACCGATGAGGGTGGTCGGTGGCTAGGACAATGCTTGAACAATATTTCTACTTCTAGTTTAGTCGATTGTACAAATAGCGATTTCCCCATTTCCGATTTATCTTCTGTTTTACGTAAATTAAATAAAAACTCTGTCAGAGCATCTCAATTGAGTGTGGCACCGGAAGAAAATAGTGTGCTTAATTCTCTGATAAAACAACAAAAAATATCGTTAATTTATAAACACCTCAAAGTAACACTTAACCGAGCATCGACTTTGTCATTTGGCAGAGAACTCTCACTTGAGACAGTCATCACATGCAAGGTTAATGACCGTTGGTCACGTTACCGTTTTCCTTCTCTTCTCGATTCTGGAGCTTCACATACTTTTATTGATCAGGACTATGTACGACAGCATGGTATTCCCTATTATGAAATTGATTGCCCGATCAAGATACATAATGCTGACAGAATGGAAGGAGCTATTGGACCAATCCGTCATGTGGTAACACTGATCGTGGAGATTCAAGGACACTACGAAGTAATAGATGCTTATATATCTAAACTAGAAACACACAGAATGATTGTCGGATATGACTGGCTAGTCCGTCATAACCCCGAGATCGACTGGGTGAAAAAGACTCTATCTTTTCCTCGTTGTACCTCTTTCTGTAAAGTTATGGGCTCAGGACCTATTGCCATTCCACCTACAGACACTACGATATGTACCATAGAAGAAGGACTAAAGGACAAAGTGCCGGCCACTTACCACGAGTTTTTAGACGTCTTTTCGGAACAAGAATCCAAAAGAATGCCACTGCGAAAACCATGGAATCATGCCATAGATCTCAAAGAAGATTTCATACCCAAAAAAGGAAGAGTAATCCCCCTATCCGATGTCGAAATGGACGAGGTTCAAACGTTCATCGACAAACAATTAAAAAAGGGATACATCAAGCCTTCAAAATCTCTGCAAACAGCGCCGGTATTCTTTATTCCGAAGAAAGATGGAAAGAAACGAATGGTAATGGACTATTGATATTTAAATGAAGGAACCATCAAAAATTCGTACCCTCTACCTTTGATTTCCCAGCTAATTGACAGGCTCAAGAATGCTGATTTGTTCACCACAATGGACTTGCGCTGGGGCTACAACAATGTTAGAATCAAAGAAGGTGACGAATGGAAGGCAGCGTTTGTAACGCCTATCAGAGCATACGAACCAACAGTTATGTATTTTGGTTTAACTAACTCTCCCCCCACCTTCCAACAGATGGTCAACGATATATTCAACGATATGTATGCTGTTGTTGTTATTTATATTAACAATATTTTAGTCTTTACTTCTGGCAAGTCAAAGGAACAACACGAGGACATAGTCAAGGAAGTCCTCCGTTGATTACGGGAAAATGACTTGTACATCAAACCAGAAAAATGTCATTTCTCACAGGAAAAAGTCGACTTCTTAGGTATGGTTGTTTCTAAAAAGGGGGTAGAAATGCAATCCAAGAAGGTTGCTGGAGTCATTGATTGGCCTACCTCCACGAGACTAAAACAGTTACAAGGCTTTCTCGGACTATGTAATTATTATAGATGCTTCATAGAAGGTTTCGCAGAGATCACCCAGCCATTGAACGACCTTACCAAAAAAGATCAACCATTCATCTGGGGCAACGATCAGCAAAAGGCCTTCAATAAATTAAAGAAGAAGTTCACCGAAGCACCCCTTCTCGTGTACCCAAATCGAGATCAAGAAATACGCGTAGAAACAGATGCTTTGGATATCGCAACAGGAGCTGTGCTCTCAACCTTATGCCAAGATGGAAACTGGCGTCCCATCGCATTCATTTCCCATTCTTTTGACAGCACAGAGCACAACTACCCTATCTATGATAAAGAACTGTTAGCAGTCATTAGAGCACTAGAAGAGTGGAGACACTATTTGATTGGTAGACTCAATTTCGAGATCTGGACGGATCACAAGAATCTCGAATATTGGAAGAAACCACAAACACTCTCTGGTCGTCAAGCACACTGGCATGCACTCCTTCAAGAATTTAATTATTCATTTGTTTACAAACCAGGATCGTCGAATGGTAGGGCTGATGCTTTATCTCGACAACCTGATCATGGTGATGCAGTGCAAGACCATAATCTAAATATTACTGTACTTTCTCCTTCCGTTTTCATTAATAACATACAATTGTCTTCTTCATTTTACGAAAATCTACAAAATGAATCAAGAAATATGAATCTCAATTCTATCGACAATTTCCTTTTCGATCCCAATATGTCTATTTCCAAAAATGAAAACAACAAAGTTTTCATACCACCTTCATTACATACAGAAATCATAACTTTATGCCACAACTCTCCAATAGCAGGTCATGGAGGTCATTCTAAAACTATTCATACCCTTTCTCATTACTTCTTGTGGCCTGGTGTCACCAAAGACATTAAAACCTACATAGACCACTGCCAGGTGTGCACCCTCACGAAGGGTAAGCAAAAAGCACCCGCTGGTAAACTTATACCCCTTCCCACAGCTAAACGACCATGGGAAGATCTATCAGTCGATTTCATTACCGGACTTCCCATTTCAAATAATTATACAGCTATCTGCGTAGTCGTTGATCGATTTTCTAAAGAAGTTGTTTTCATTCCCACCTACGATACTTGTTCTTCAAAAGACTTAGCCATATTATTCCAAGACCACGTATAGTGTACACACAGTCTCCCCTCCACTCTCGTTTCAGATCGAGGTCCCTAATTTGTATCTGCTTTTACCCAAGAACTTTGCAAGCTCCTTGGCGTAAATCAAAAAATTTCCACGGCCTACCATCCTCAAATGGACAGCCAAACAGAGCACATTAATCGAGATCTAGAACAATATCTCCACGCATACGTAGGAAAGAAGCAGAACAAATGGGCAGATTGGCTAAAAATGGCTCAATTCTCTCACAATAACACTATTACTACCGCAACTGGAGAAATTCCTTTCCACATTACTCGAAACTATGCACCTTGCATGGGTTTCGAAGGAAAACTATCCGGTTTCGCTAAAGAGATTGGCCAAAGCCATCGAGAAATAGAAGAAGCTCTGGAAGCTATATGCGAGAGAATGATCACCTCTTCCAATAAAAAACGATCAGATGCACCAGAATATTCTATTGGCCAGCAAGTCTGGCTATCTACCGATAAATTAAAGCTTCCATACACGGCAAAGAAGCTAACCCAAAAATGGATTGGACCATACAAAATCATCAAAGTCCTTCCTAACGTGGTTATGCTAAACCTTCCTAGTCACGTTCACATTCATCCCACTGTGAACATTTCTTGCGTCAAACCCTATCGAGAAATGCTGCCTGGTCAGCCTAAATCTCGTCCAGACGCTATAGAAATAGACGAAGAAGGAGAAGAACAATTCAAAATTGACTTCATTGCCGCTTCTTGTATGAAAAACAAAAAGCTTGAATATTTAGTGCATTGGAAGGGTTACGACGAAACCGATCGTACCTGGGAATCTAGTGACATAATCAACACTGCACCGGATGCAGTGGCCAATTTCCACAAACGAAACCCTTCCGCTCTGCGCAAGCTTCGTGGACTATCTGCATTTTCTTTCACTTCTTTATTCCAACCTTTCAAAAACTTCACGGAAAATGAGAAAACACTGACTCGCCTGGAATTTGAGTCCTAAAAAGGGGGTAATGTTATAATATATGGATAATTTTCAAACTTTTTATGCAATACTTTCACCGTTCATATCACATGACTGTGCACGTGACCGTGGGAATCATCACATGACTCAAGCCTAGACTATGACATCATATAACATCATACCTCATGTGTACCACGACCCTTTCATTTCCGTCTTTCTCTCACACAGCCCCTTTAATTTCCGTTTATCTTCTCACACGTATATTACTATACTTAGTAGATTAGTACATGCACTGCTTGGTCCGTGTGCATTCTCATCATGTATATAAGGTAGACACTTTACGACTGGAATCCCTAGTCTAATCCACTTGTATTCTGCTCCAACAAACTCATTGCCTTGGCTGTTTGGTCATTGTAGGGTTTGGCATAGTACAGACTAAGACTCTACCCACCTGATTCGTTCAGCCAGGACTCGTGTAGCCTGCAAATCAGCCGAGCCTTGTGGAAGTGTTAGCAATAACCAAGCTTTCATTACATACTTGGCCATCCTCGACACCCCTGCCATCCTATTCGTCCTTGAAGATGATCCATTATATCAAGCCAATGAAATCACTCATGAGTTGATTCGTCTCTTTCATGGTCTCGCTCATGCTCAATGACTTCAATCCTCATTTGACTCTGCCCTTCGTTTTACTTTGGGAGCCCTCCCAAACCATGTACTTTCTATCTTTCATGTGCATGGATTCGCCACCTATATTGAAAATCTTTCTCCTGCCCTCATTTACCCCACTTTTCATTGTATTTTTCTTTCCCTTCCCCAGAAACAATGTGATGCTTATATCGAATGTGTCGAATAATTCCTTCTCGTTACCCCTCAGACAGTCCCTCTCCCAGTATCTCCCCCACTCTCCTCCAGAATTTCTTCACCACCTCCCTCCGAGACATCCACTGCTGTTGAAAGCTCATCTGACGATGAATATGAGGTTCCCACTATTCTTATCCCTACTGACGTGGCATGCATGATTCCCCTGTCCAACAGGAACCCAGTACTCTCTTCCCCTACTCACATGCCATGTTCGGAATGCCTTCATCTTCATCCTGCCTCTCCTAACACCACTTGCTTTCACTGCCATCATCTCAGTCACTATCGTGAAGAATGTCCTGAATATGTTTGTCCCCATTGCTGCATCACCGCCCCAGGCCATCCAGCTTGCCACTGTCTTACTATTCAATGCGACTTCTGCCACAACTGGGGACATTCAGACTGTGTCTGTCCCCACCGCAATTGTGGCATATGCTCTCAATGTTATAATATGGATAATTTTCAAAACTTTTTATGACTTACTTTCATCGTTCATATCACATGACTGTGCACGTGACTGTGGGAAACATCACATGACTTAAGTCCAGACTATGACATCATATGACGTCATACCTCATATACCACAACTTTTTCATTTCCGTCTTTCTCCCACACAGCCCCTTTAATCTCCGTTCATCTTCCCACACATATATTACTATACTTAGTAGATTAGTACATGCACAGCTTGGTCCGTGCGCATTCTCATCATGTATATAAGGTAGACACTTTGCGACTGGAATCCCCAGTCTAATCCACTTGTATTCTGCTCCAACAACTCATTGCCTTGACTGTCTGGTCATTGTAGGGTTGGCATAGTACGGACTAAGACTCTACCCACCTGATTTGTTCAGCCAGGACTCGTGTAGCCTGCAAATCAGCCAAGCCTTGTGGAAGTGATTGCGATAACCAAGCTTTCATTACACTTGGATTAGACTGGTATACACAACGCTTGGATCCCAGAGCTAAGGGAAGATTCGTTTCATACATGGGCCCAGTGTTAAGGGACAAGAGTAGACCACCGCTTGAAGGGGTGAAGAAAAACACTTTACAAACGTTTTGTCATATGCTTAGTCTGGCGTTATAAATAAGGATAAAGTTGCTACCAGGCATAGTGCACTAGCCCCCCTTCTCTAGTGGGTGCCAATTAGAGCGTACGCTGGTACTACGATAGTGTATCCAGGTTCACATGATTACCTGTAACGTCACGTCTGACAAGGGCAGTATTCCCTTGAGCTATAGTAATGCTCATCCAGTTCCCCCCACACGACTTCATCATTCCGTTCCTCTATGACGACCTGTTTTTTGACAGTGCCCCAGATCCTGGTTGTAAGATACTAGGAAGTAAGGCACTCCAAGGGTGCAGAAAGTGCAAAACTTACATTCAAAATCCAAAGTTCATTCGACCCCTCGCTCCCCGATCAGCCTTTGCCATTCACGGCATTCCTCATTTCCGCACATACCTCCGTCCCTGATTCCTCCTAAAGAAACCATCCCGCTATGTCTTGCATCGACATTGACGATCTCATCTCAAGGCTGGAGAACCTGACCCTCCAGAAGGAAAAAGAGTTAGTGACTAAAAAGATTGCCAATCCAGGAAACTGGAACGGTGATTGAACCACCTTCAGAGCATGGTGGATAAAACTGCGCCTATGGATTTCAGCACAAAAGTGGAAATCTAATAAGATCCTGACGGTCGCAGTCTTCTCACGACTAGAAGGAAAGGCAGAGGACTTTGCAAGGTTGTCCTTAGAATATTACCTTGAACAAGAAGACGTGAAAGATGCAGATGGGGACAAGCTAGGAGAGAAAGCTTGGCCAGAATGGAACGTGTTACAACACAATATAAAAACACAGTTCCAAATTGATGTCATGGCCCACGAGGCCTTAAAGAAATTAGAAGCCTTCAAGCAGAACGGTCACCCGATAGACACGTTCTTGCAAAAATTCGATATTCTGCGAAAAGAAGCAGAAATTGACGACTTACACGTGGCAGTCCTGCTCAAACGAGCAGTCGACTTCAAAATATATGAGAAATGCCGCATGAACAGTCTGTCGAGAGACTACGAATATGGAGAACTTCTAGCTGCATATAGGCCCATAGGAAGGGCCTTTGAACAAATGACAATCGAACGTGGCCCCCCCAAATTTATCCTGCGCTCTTCTTTCCCTCCTCGCACTGCACCTCCTTCCTGAGGGTATCCCCCTCAACAATATCGTCCTCCTCCCCTGCCCCAATTTACAGCGGTTGGCACACAACCGGGCTGTGGTGCCCCAATGAAGATAGGTGTCCAGCAAGCTGGACCATCTAAAGAAACAAGGACCTGTTTCCATTGCGGAAAACCTGGGCATATCAAGCCCAATTGCCTGACCAACCCCTTCTGCTGTCAGGCACGTCCGCCTCAACAGAGGCAACAAGTTATTTGGGATTGGAATCAAGGCGCATATGTAGCACAACCACAGGCAGAAAATGAGTATGCCTCATTTTTTAACTATCAATCTCAAGTAAATCAACAATACACTGAACGTCCCCTTCCCACTCCTCCTGCAGCTGCAGCGGTACCGAATGCAGCACAAGGATCATCTCAAGCTTGGATGACCGAAGAGGCCGAGGCCTACTATCGTGACAAGTTTGAGGTAGAAGCAAAGGCTAGAGCGGCCCAAGCTTTAAATGGACAAAGCCAATGACCGATGAGGGTGGTCAGCAGCAAGGACCAAATAGCTCAAACAATATCTCTTCCTACGATAATTTAGTTGACTGTACCGACTCTGATTTCCCTATTTCCGATCTCTCTGTTGTATTACGTAAATTAAATAAAAACTCCGTCAGAGCATCTCAATTGAGCGTGGCACTGGAAGAAAATAGTGTGCTTAATTCTCTGATAAAACAACAAAAAATATCTTTAATTTATAAACCCCTCAAAGTAACGCTTAACCGCACATCGACTTTGTCATTTGGTGGAGAACTTTCACTTGAGACAGTCATCACATGCAAGGTTAACGACCAATGGTCATGTTACCGTTTCCCTTCTCTTCTTGATTCTGGCGCTTCACATACATTTATTGATCAGGACTATGTACGATGACATGGTATTCCTTTTTATGAGATTGAACACCCGATAAAGATACATAACGCTGATGGAATGGAAGGAGCTATTGGACCAATCCATCATGCGGTAACACTGATCATGGAAGTTCAAGGACACTACGAAGTTATAGATGCTTATATCTCTAAATTAGGAACACACAGAATGATCATCAGGTACAACTGGCTAGTCCGTCATAACCCCGAGATCGACTGGGTAAAAAAGACTCTATTTTTTCCTCGTTGCACTTCCTTTTGTAAAGTTATGGGCGCAGGACCTATTGCTATACCACCTATGAACACTACAATACGTACTATAGAAGAAGGACTAAAGGACAAAGTGCCGGCCACTTACCATGAATTTTTAGATGTCTTTTCAGAACAAGAATCCGAATGAATGCCACTATGAAAACCTTGGGATCATGCAATAGATCTTAAGGATGATTTCATACCCAAGAAAGGAAAAGTCATCCCTTTATCCGACGTTGAAATGGACGAAGTTCATACGTTCATCGACAAACAATTAAAAAAGGGATACATCAAACCTTCGAAATCACCTCAAACGGCACCAGTATTCTTCATCCCCAAAAAAGATGGAAAGAAACAAATGGTTATGAACTATCGCTATTTAAATGAAGGAACCATCAAAAACTCGTACCCTTTACCTTTGATTTCCCAGCTAATTGACAGGCTCAAGAACGCTGATTTGTTCACCACAATGGACTTGCGCTGGGGCTACAACAATGTTAGAATCAAAGAAGGCGATGAATGGAAGGTAGCGTTTGTAACGCCTATCGGAGCATACGAACCAACGGTTATGTATTTTGGTTTAACTAACTCTCCCCCCACCTTCCAACAGATGGTTAACGATATATTCAATGATATGTATGCTGTTGTTGTTATTTATATTGACGATATTTTAGTCTTTACTTCTGGCAAGACAAAGGAACAACACGAGGATGTAGTCAAAGAAGTCCTCCGTCGATTATGAGAAAATGACTTATACATCAAGCCTGAAAAATGTCATTTCTCGCAGGAAAAGGTCGACTTTCTAGGTATGGTTGTTTCTAAAAAGGGGGTAGAAATGCAATCCAAGAAGGTTGCCAGAGTCATTGATTGGCCTACCCCCATGAGACTAAAACAGTTATAAGGCTTTCTCGGACTATGTAATTATTATAGATGCTTCATAGAAGGCTTCGCAGAGATCGCCCGGCCACTAAACGACCTTACCAAAAAAGATCAACCATTCATCTGGGGTAACGATCAACAGAAAGCTTTCGATAATTTAAAGAAGAAGTTCACCGAAGCACCTCTCCTTGCATATCCAAATTGAGATCAAGAAATACATGTAGAAACCGATGCTTCAGATATCGCAACAGGAGCTGTGCTCTCAACCCTATGCCAAGATGGAAACTGGCGCCCCATCGCATTCATTTCCCATTCCTTCAACAGCACAGAGCGCAACTACCCTATCTATGATAAAGAACTGCTGGCGGTTATTCGAGCATTGGAAGAATGGCGACACTACCTTATTGGTAGACCCAATTTCGAGATTTGGACAGATCATAAGAATCTCGAATATTGGAAGAAACCTCAAACACTTTCTGGTCATCAATGTTGCGACTTCTAGGAGCAAGCACAAGCCTAAATGAGTGCTTTGAAGTCGACTCCAAGTGTTGTGAACAGGGTGAACCGAACATGGGAACAGCCTAACGCAGAACAACCACAAGGCTCGGACAGATCTTCTCAGCTACATGAGTTTCTGACAGAATCGAATAAAGAAAAGAGGATGATAAAAGAGAAAGCAAGAGAGACGATCAAAGAGGAAGCAGAGTGAGTGGATGAGTCGTCATCCGCACAGGTTCCAAGCCTACAGTATACCCAGGTGAACCATGTTACTGGCCAGGCAGGCAAGAGCAATAACTTGTTATGAAGGTATGCGCCAAGGAGCATGATGCCAGAAGTAGCGAACAACTAACAAAGTGGATTAGACTGGGGATACCCAGTCTTCAGTCGTCTACTTATATACTTTACATGATTGTGCACAGACCAAGCTGTGCATGTACTAATCTACTCTATATAGGTTAATGTCTGTGGGAGAGTTCTCACAGGTCGACGGATATTAAGTAGTCATGTCTAGGGTTCGTGAGAATATTAAATAGGCGAGATTAAAGAATGGAAGAGAGTGGAGATGATAGATCCGATCTCATGAGAATATTGAAGAAGAGAACTAAGATACGATCTGATGGGAATGGAGACGGGGATTAAGGAAGATAGGAGTAATCGGAGATAAGAGATCGTAGATGGTTCTCATAATAAGAATAGGGGTTGTCCATGAGAAGATGGTAATGAAGGTGCGTGGTATACATGAGGTATGACGTAGGTATGACGTCATAGTCTGGGCTAGTCATGTGATGAATCAGGTGATGATTCCCATGGTCACGTGCATGGTCACGTGATGTATTAACGGTAAAAGTGTAGTTAAGGTGTAAGGTAAAGGTGTAGAAGTTAGGAGACGTGTTATTATCATAACAATCAAGCATGCTGGCATGCACTTCTTCAAGAATTTAATTATTCGTTTGTTTACAAACCAGGATCGTCAAATGGTAGAGCTGATGCTCTATCTCGACGACCTGATCATGGCGATGCTGTGCAAGACCATAATCAAAACATTACCGTACTTCCTCCTTCAGTGTTTATTAATAGTGTACAATTATCTTCTTCTTTCTACAAAAATTTACAAAAAGAATCAAAAAATATGAATCTCGATTCCATTGACAATTTCCTTTTCGATTCAAATATGTCTATTTTCAAAAATGAAAACAACAAAGTTTTCATACCACTTTCATTACGTACTCAACTCATAACTTTATGCCACGACTCTCCAATAGCAGGTCATGGAGGTCATTCTAAAACTATTCACACTCTTACTTGATACTTTTCGTGGCCTGGTGTCACCAAAGACGTTAAAACCTATGTAGATCATTGCCAGGTGTATGCCCTCATGAAGGGTAAGCAAAAAGCACCAGCTGGTAAACTTATACCCCTTCCCGCAGCTAAACGACCATGGGAAGATCTATCAGTCGATTTCATTACTGGACTTCCAGTTTCAAATAATTATACAGCCATTTGTGTAGTCGTTGATCGATTCTCCAAAGAAGTTGTTTTTATACCTACATATGATACTTGTTCTTCGAAGGACTTAGCCATATTATTCCGAGACCACGTATGGTGTACACACAGTCTTCCCTCCACTCTTGTTTCAGATTGAGATCCCCAATTTGTGTCTGCTTTTACCCAAGAACTTTGCAAGCTCCTTGGCGTAAATCAAAAGATTTCCATGGCCTACCATCCTCAAATGGACAGCCAAACGGAGCGCATTAATCAAGATCTAGAACAATATCTCCGCACATACGTAGGAAAGAAGCAGAATGAATGGGCAGATTGGCTAAAAATGGCTCAATTCTCTCACAATAACACTATTACTACCGCAACTGGAGAAATTCCTTTCCACGTTACTCAAAACTATGCACCTCACATGGGTTTTGAAGGAAAATTATCTGGTTTCACTAAAGAGATCGGCCGAAGCCACAGAGAGATAGAAGAAGCTCTGGAAGCTACACGTGAGAGGATGATCACCTCTTCTGACAAAAAACGATCAGACGCACCAGAATATTCTATTGGCCAGCAAGTCTGGCTATCCACCGATAAATTAAAGCTTCCTTACACGGCAAAGAAGCTAACCCAAAAATGGATAGGACCATATAAGATCATCAAAGTCCTTCCTAACATGGTTATGCTAAACCTTCCTAATCACATTCACATCCATCCTACTGTGAACATTTCTCACATCAAACCGTATCAAGAAATGCTGCCTGGCCAGCCAAAATCTCACCCTGATGCTATCGAGATAGATGAAGAAGGAGAAGAACAATTTGAAATTGACTTCATTGCTGCTTCTTGAATGAAGAACAGGAAGCTCAAATATTTAGTGCATTGGAAGGGTTACGATGAAACCGATCACACATGGGAATCCAGCAACATAATCAACACCGCACCAGATGCAGTCGCCAATTTTCATAAATGAAACCCTTCTGCCCCTCGCAAACTTTGTGGTCTATCTGCATTCTCTTTCGCTTCTCTCTTCCAACCTTTCGAAAACCTCACTGAAAACAAGAAAACACCGACTCGCCTGGAATTTGAGTCCTAAAAAGGGGGTAATGTTATAATATGGATAATTTTCAAAACTTTTTACGACTTACTTTCATCGTTCATATCACATGACTGTGCACGTGACTGTGGGAAACATCACATGACTTAAGTCCAGACTATGACATCATATGATGTCATACCTCATGTATACCACAACCTTTTCATTTCCGTCTTTCTCCCACACAGCCCCTTTAATCTCCGTTCATCTTCCCACACATATATTACTATACTTAGTAGATTAGTACACACACAGCTTGGTCCGTGCGCATTCTCATCATGTATATAAGGTAGACACTTTGTGACTGGAATCCCCAGTCTAATCCACTTGTATTCTGCTCCAACAACTCATTGCCTTGACCATCTGGTCATTATAGGGTTGGCATAGTATGGACTAAGACTCTACCCACCTGATTCGTTCAGCCAGGACTCGTGTAGCCTGCAAATCAGCCAAGCCTTGTGGAAGTGATTGTGATAACCAAGCTTTCATTACACTCAAGCTGGCCATATCATTGGTGATTGTCCGTTTGAACGTCTTTCCCCATCCCAAGTGGCCTCTATGTATGGATGAGCCTCTGGATCCTCTGCCTAGTGCCTGGCTGGAACGGAGGTTACTTGTTGAACCTGGGGTTCGACTGTACGAAGGGGGTAATGTTACAATTTTCATTCTCTTTCGCCATATCATCCTTTTCTCTGAATACTCCTACCGTTGTACATGGAGAACCACCCACATCTCCAACATGAGTTACCTACTCTTAGTCAATGCAGACTCCATTTCATTTCATCTCCTCGACTGACTCATTTCCTTATCTTTCATCTCCACTCTTCTTTCATTCTATGATCTTCTCTCTTGTTCGATTCCTTTCTTGGCTTGGTCTGTGCGCATAACTCTTTCCTATAAATAGTCTCTTGAATTACCCTTGTACTACATTCTCGATCTTATTTGCAATACTAGCATCTCACATCTGGAATCATCCTCGAGTCACTAAGTCCTACAAGTGTCCATCGACACAACTTCCTTCAAGCCCAGTCCTAGAATCCAGGAACGTTATGCTCTCTAGAAGTCAGTCTCTTCATGAGCATCGCCTAGAGAGATAACTAGTAGACAGATTCCATCTTCATATGCTATGTGTAATACATTGAGGAAGCAGGAGATGAAGGCCATGGGGTGGTACAAGCCATTGGTCTCTTGTGAGAGGATGGCACCAAGGCCAAACCCCAAGGCATTGGTCTCCACTCAGAAGTGGCCCATATCCTGGGGCATGGTGAGTGCAGGAGCAGTTGACACAACTTCCTTTAAAGTTTTAAATACTTTCTGACACTCAGGGGACCACTCAAACTCCTTTTTGATAGAGGTGAGGGCATTGATGTAACGAAAGCTTGGTTATCGCAATCGAGTCCACAAGGCTTGGCTAGTTCGCAGGCTACACAGGTCCTGGCTGAACGAATCAGGTGGGTAGAGTCTTAGTCCGTACTATCCTAACCCCTACAATGGCCAGATGACCAAGGCAATGAGGTTATTGGAGGAGAATACAAGTGGATTAGACTGGGGATTCCAGTCGCAAAGTGTCTACCTTATATACATGATGGAGATGCGCACGGACCAAGCTGTGTGTGTACTAATCTACTAAGTATAGTAATATATGTGTGAGAAGAAAGACGGAGATTAAAGGGGCTGTGTGGGAAGAAGACGGAAATGAAAGAGGCGTGGTGCACATGAGGTATGACGTCATATAATGTCATAGTCTGGACTTGATCATGTGATGGTTCCCACGGTCACGTGCACAGTCACGTGATATGAACGAAGAAATGATAAGGTTGAAAAGTTTGAAAATTATCCATATATTATAACATTACCCCCTTTTTAGGACTCGAATTCCAGGCGAGTCGGTGTTTTCTCGTTTTCGGTGAGGTTTTCGAATGGTTGAAATAGCATGGCGAAGGAAGCTGTGGACAAACCGCGGAGTTTACGAGGAGCGGAAGGGTTAGACTTGTGGAAATTTGCGACTGCATCCGGTGCAGTATTGATGATGTCGCTAGATTCCCAGGTACGATCTGTTTCGTCATACCCCTTCCAGTGTACCAAATATTCTAACTTCCTATTCTTCATCCTGGAAGTGGCAATATAATCTATTTCAAACTGCTCTTCTTCTTCTTCATCTATCTCGATCGCGTCAGGACGAGATTTCGGTTGACCAGGCAACGTTTCTTGATATGGTTTAACACGAGAGATGTTCACAGTTGGATGAATGTGAACATGATTCGGGAGATTGAGTGTGACCGCATTAGGAAGAACCTTGGTAATGACGTAAGGTCCGATCCATTTCTGCGTTAATTTCTTTGCCGTGTAAGGAAGTTTTAGTTTATCAGTTGATAACCAGACTTGCTGGCCAATAGAATATTCGGGTGCGTCTGATCGTTTTTTATCGGAAGAGGCGATCATCCTCTCACGTGTAGCTTCCAGAGCTTCTTCTATTTCTCGATGGCTTCTACCCACTTCTTTTGCAAATCTGGTTAATTTCCCTTCGAAACCCATGCGAGGAGCATAGTTTCGTGTGACATTAAAAGGGATTTCTCTGGTTGCAGTTGTAACGGTGTTGTTGTGGGAAAATTGCGCCATTTTCAACCAATCTGCCCATTCGTTCTGTTTCTTTCCAACATAAGCGCAGAGATATTGTTCTAAATCTCTGTTGACACGCTCTGTTTGGCCATCAGTTTGTGGGTGATAGGCCGTGGAAATCTTTTGTTGTACTCCAAGAAGATTACAAAGTTCTTGGGTGAATGCAGACACAAATTGGGGTCCTCGATCGGAAACGAGGGTAGAGGGGAGACCATGCGTACACCATACATGATCTTGGAATAAAATAGCTAGGTCTTTTGAAGAACATGTATCGTAGGTTGGAATAAAAACAACTTCTTTGGAAAATCGATCAACGATAACGCAGATAGCTGTATAATTATTTGAAGGTGGTAGTCCAGTTATGAAATCTACCAAAAGATCTTCCCATGGTCGCTTAGCAGCGGGAAGTGGCATAAGTTTGCCAGCGGGTGCTTTTTGCTTACCCTTCGTGAGGGCGCACACCTGGCAATGGTCTACATATGATTTAACGTCCTTTGTGACACCAGGCCATGAAAAGTATCGTGTAAGAGTATGAATAGTTTTCGAATGGCCTCCGTGTCCTGCAATCGGAGAGTCGTGACATAAAGTTAAGAGTTGTGTACGTAAAGAAAGTGGTATGAAAACTTTGTTGTTTTCATTTTTGAAAATAGACATATCGGAATCAAAAAGGAAATTGTCAATGGAATCGAGATTCATATTTTTTGATTCTTTTTGTAGATTTTTGTAAAAGAAAGAAGATAATTGTACATTATTAATGAAAACTGAGGGAGGAAGTACAGTAATATTTTGATTATGGTCTTGCACAGCATCGCCATGATCAGGTCGTCGAGATAGAGCGTCAGCTCTACCATTTGAGGAACCTGGTTTGTAAACAAACACATAATTGAATTCTTGCAGAAGCACGTGCCAGCGTGCTTGTCGTCCTGAAAGAGTTTGAGATTTCTTCCAGTATTCGAGATTCTTGTGGTCGGTCCAAATCTCGAATTGTGGTCTACCGATAAGGTAATGACGCCATTCTTCTAAAGCTCGAATGACTGCAAGTAATTCTTTGTCATAAATAGGGTAATTGCGCTCTGCGCTGTCAAAGGAATGAGAAATGAAAGCGATGAGACGCCAGTTACCATCTTGACACAATGTTGAGAGCACAGCTCCCGTTGCGATATCCGAAGCATTGGTTTCTACGCGTATTTCTTGCTCTCGGTTTGGGTATGCAAGGAGAGGTGCTTCAGTGAATTTCTTTTTTAAGTTATTGAAGGCTTCTTTTTGATCGTTACCCCAGATGAACGGTTGATCTTTCTTGGTGAGGTCGTTCAGCGGCCGGGCGATCTGTGCGAAGTCTTTTATAAAGCATCTATAATAATTACATAGTCCAAGAAATTCTTGAAGCTGTTTTAGTCTTGTGGGGGTGGGCCAGTCAATGACCCCGGCAACCTTTTTGGATTGCATTTCTACCCCCTTTTTAGAAACAACCATTCCGAGAAAGTCTACCTTTTCTTGAGAGAAATGACATTTTTCGGGCTTGATGTACAAGTCATTTTCTCTAAGATGTCGTAGTACTTCTTTGACTACTTCCTCGTGTTGCTCCTTTGTCTTGCCAGAAGTGAAGACTAAAATATCGTCAATATAAATAACAACAACGGCATACATGTCGTTGAAAATATCATTAACCATTTGCTGAAAAGTGGGAGGGGAGTTAGTGAGACCAAAATACATAACCGTAGGCTCATAGGCTCCGATAGGTGTTACAAACGCTGCTTTCCATTCGTCTCCTTCTTTGATTCGCACATTGTTGTATCCCCAACGCAAGTCCATTGCGGTGAAGAGATTGGCGTTCTTGAGCCTGTCAATTAACTGGGAAATCAAGGGGAGAGGATAAGAGTTTTTAATGGTGCCTTCATTTAAATATCTGTAGTCCATAACCATTCGTTTTTTACCGTCCTTTTTTGGAATAAAGAATACCGGGGCCGTTTGCGGGGACTTCGAAGGTTTGATATATCCCTTTTTGAGTTGTTTGTCAATGAACGTACGAACTTTGTCCATTTCGACATCAGATAGCGGGATGACTCTTCCTTTCTTGGGAACGAAGTCTTCTTTGAGATCAATTGCGTGATCCCATGGTTTGTGCAGTGGCATTCGTTCGGATTCTTGTTCCGAAAAGACATCTAAAAACTCGTGGTAAGCAGCCGGTACTTTGTCCTTTAGTCCTTCTTCTATCATACGTATCGTAGGGTTCGTAGGAGGTATGGCGATAGGTCCTGAGCCCATAACTTTACAAAAAGAAGTGCAACGGGGAAAAGTGAGAGTCTTTTTCACCCAGTCGATCTCGGGGTTATGACGGACTAGCCAGTCATATCCGATAATCATCCTGTGTGTTCCTAATTTAGATATATAAGCGTCTATGACTTCGTAATGTCCTTGAACTTCCACAATCAAAGTTACCGCATGACGGATAGGTCCGATAGCTCCTTCCGTACCGTCAGCATTATGTATCTTGATTGGGTGTTCAATATTATAGAATGGAATGCCATGACGGCGTACGTAGTCCTGATTGATAAATGTGTGGGAAGCTCCTGAGTCCAAGAGAGAAGGAAAACGGTAACGTGACCATTGGTCATTTACTTTGCACGTGATGACTGTCTCAAGCGATAATTCACCGCCGAATGACAAGGTCGATGCACGGCTCAGCGTTACCTTGAGGGGTTTATAAATAAAAGATATTTTTTGTTGTTTTAGAAGGGAATTAAGCACACAATTTTGATCTGGTGCCACGCTCAAGTGAGACGCCCTTTCGGATTGCAAGTTACGTAAAACAAAAGACAGATCGGAGATAGGGAAATCGGACTCTGTACAATCAACTAAATTACTAACAATATTGTTCGAGCTAATTGGTCCTTGCCGCCGACCACCCTCATCGGTCATTGGCTTTGTCCATTTAAAGCCTGGGCTGCTCTCGCCTTGGCTTCTGCTTCAAACTTATCGCGGTAATAGGCCTCAGCCTGTTCGTTCATCCACGATTCAGTTTGTCCTTGTGCTGCCATTGATACCGCGGCAGCTATGGGAGGAGTTGGGAGCGGGCATCCATATTGTTGTTGGATCTGGGGGGTTTGGTTACTATAAAAACTGGCATACTCGTTTTCTGCCGTATTTTGCGCTACGTAAGTGCCTTGGTTCCAATCCCAGATCATTTGCCTCTGTTGAGGCGGACGTTGTTGGCGGTGGAATGGATTGGTGGGGCAATTAGGCTTGATATGCCCGGGCTTTCCGCAATGGAAGCAGGTCCTTGTGTCTTGCGATGGTCCAGCCTTCTGGACACCTATCTCCATTGGGGCGCCACGGCCCGGTTGTGTTCCTACCGCCGTGAATTGAGGCGGGGGGGGAGGTCGAAATTGTTGAGGGGGGTACCCTCAAGGAGGAGGAGTGTGAGGAGGGAAGGAAGATCGTGGGACAAATCGGGGTGGGCCTCTTTCGATCGTCATTTGTTCGAAGGCCCTTCCTATGGGCCTATATGCTGCTAAAAGCTCGTGGTATTCGAAATCTCGTGAGGGGCTGTTCATGCGGCATTTCTCGTATATTTTAAAGTCGACTGCTCGTTTGAGCAGGACTGCCACATGCAAGTCGTAAATTTCAGCCTCCTTCTTAAGAATATCAAATTTTTGTAAGAACGTGTCAATTGCTTGACCATTCTGCCTTAGAGCTTCCAACTTTTTTAAGGCCTCGTGGGCCATGACGTCGATTTTAAATTGGGACTTGATGCTATTTTGCAAGTCCGCCCATTCTGGCCAAGCTTTTTCGCCTAGCCTATCCCCGTCTGAGTTCAGGGTGTCCTCTTCTCCCAAGTAGTATTCAAGGGAGAGCCTTGCGTAATCTTCTGCCGTTCCCTCTAATCGCGAGAAGACAGCGATGGTAAGAATCTTATTGGATTTCCATTTTTGCACTGAAACCCATAAGCGCAATTTAATCCACCATGTGCGGAAGGTGGACCTGTCCCCGTTCCAGTTGCCTGGATCGGTGATCTTTTTTGTGACCGAATCTTTTTCTTTCTGGAGGGTCAACGACTCCAGACGGGAAACGAGATCGTCGATATCAATTCGAGACATAGCAACGAGGTTTCTTTAAGAGAAGGCGGGGGCAAAGGTATGTTCGGAAGTGAAGGATGCCGTGAATGGCAAATGCAGAACAAGGTGCGAGAGGTCGGATGAATTTGGGGTTCTGGGAGTAGGTCTTGCGCTTTCTGCGCCCTTGTGCCTTACTGTCCGGTATCTTACAACCAGACTCTGGGGCAGAGTCAAAAAACAAATCATCGTACAAGAACGGAATGATGAAATCGAAGGGAGGGGAACCGGAAGTGCGTTTACTACAGCACAAGGGAATACTGCCCTCGTCAGACGTGACATCACAGGTAATCACATGAACCTGGATACACTATCGTAGTATCACTGTATGCTGTAGTCGACACCCACTACAGAAAGGGGGCTAGTGCACTATGCCCGGTAGCAACTTTATCCTTATTTCTAACGCCGAACAAGCGTATATGCAAGAGTTTATAAAGTTCTTTTCTTTACCCCTTCAAGCGGTGGTCTACTCTTTGTCCCTTAACGCTGGGCCCGCGTATGATATCTGAAACTATTCCCTTAGCTCTGGGATCCAAGCGTTGTGTATACCAGTCTAATCCAAGTGTAACGAAAGCTTGGTTATCGCAATCGAGTCCACAAGGCTTGGCTAGTTCGCAGGCTACACAGGTCCTGGCTGAACGAATCAGGTGGGTAGAGTCTTAGTCCGTACTATCCTAACCCCTACAATGGCCAGATGACCAAGGCAATGAGGTTATTGGAGGAGAATACAAGTGGATTAGACTGGGGATTCCAGTCGCAAAGTGTCTACCTTATATACATGATGGAGATGCGCACGGACCAAGCTGTGCGTGTACTAATCTACTAAGTATAGTAATATATGTGTGAGAAGAAAGATGGAGATTAAAGGGGCTGTGTGGGAAGAAGACGGAAATGAAAGAGGCGTGGTGCACATGAGGTATGACGTCATATGATGTCATAGTCTGGACTTGATCATGTGATGGTTCCCACGGTCACGTGCACAGTCACGTGATATGAACGAAGAAATGATAAGGTTGAAAAGTTTGAAAATTATCCATATATTATAACAATTGAGGAGGCAAGCAATCTGGGTGAAGTTCTTGACAAAGCATTGGTAGAAGTTCAGGAATCCCAGAAAGCCATGGAGTGTCTTCTTGGATGTTGGTACAGGCCAGTCCAATATGGTGGAAACTTTGTTCTTGTCCATGACAACTTTATTGTGGGCAACTATAAGGCTGAGGAATTTGATTTCTTCAATCTCAAAGTCACACTTGTTGTGCCACAGGTACAAGTGGTTGTTGCAAAGGATTTGTAGTACCTTCCACACTACCTTTCGATGTTCTTCAATTGTCATTGTGAATATACAAATGTCATCTATGTAAATGACAATGATGCCACAGTTGATTACAGTGGCTCAAAAAAGTGTCCCAATATTTGGCTATTTTGCAAAGACTTGACATTTGCAAAAGAACCAAAAGGTATTAGCCCTAACCCTTGCTGGGCCAGTGATAGCCCTAATCCTTGCCCTGAAGATGAGCCCTTAGTCATATAATTTGGTTGTCATGGCACTGAGATGTAGCCATATTAAAGTCACATGTCATTGGGACACTTTTTTGACCAACATTTCTATTCTTCAATTTAGTACTTTGTATGCCCTCCCTTTGCTTTTATCACTGCCTCTAGTCTTCTAGGCATACTCTCTA
>JBBPSW010000018.1:11966-30513 GCA_038093775.1 Butyriboletus pseudospeciosus | reverse complement strand
CGTTGACAAACGAATTGAGAATGGCCATGGCTTTATTCGAGATGCCAGTATCAGGGTGGACCTGCTTCAACACTGCAACACCAATCAGAAAAATGCAAATACTCAAAATAAGGCGTACCCTTGTAGATATATGAAGAGTAAGTTTCCTTGCGGACCTTGCGCCTCTTTTTCTTTTCGCCCTCTGCAGGCGCACCGGATGTCTTTGCGGCTTTTTTAGTGGCCTTGTTTGATGCGGGCGCTTTGGCCGGAGCTTTGGAGGCAGTGGTAGAAACAGCAGTAACCATACTGAAGATGTTGGACGGTAAGGTCAGAGAATGCGCGAATGGCTGGCGATATATGGTCGCGATGAGGAGTGTCACATCGAACTATATACCTCCTATGACGCGTATGGTCGTGTTTGGCACATACGCCAGACGCGTCGCGTCCTTGTTGATCTGCAAACCTTATTTTCACCACCGCGCTGCGTGGGTATAAATGAGACAGTACACATTTCGATGTCGCCAAATTCATCTCCTTGTCGCGTCACGTATCACTCTACCAGCCACATAACCTCCAAATATTCTCTAAATCACAATGTCTGGGAAAGGCGGCAAAGCAAAGTCTGGTGGCAAGGCTTCCGGTGAATCGACCTCCAAGTCCCAGTCGCGTTCCGCCAAGGCTGGTCTTCAGTTCCCTGTCGGTCGTGTACATCGTCTATTGAAGAAGGGTAATTACGCTCAGCGCATAGGGAATGGCGCACCTGGTGAGTCTTGTAATGCAAACTTGTGCTCTGGTAACTGACTCACTCGGTCTAAAGTATACCTCGCCGCCGTCCTTGAATACCTTGCCGCCGAGATTCTTGAGCTGGCTGGCAACGCTGCACGGGATAACAAGAAACAGCGTATCGTCCCTCGACACTTGCAACTGGCCATTCGGAATGACGAGGAGTAAGTTCAATGTGATCAGGTTTCCGAAATAGATTTATTGAGATGCATCCAGGTTAAACAAACTTCTCGGTGATGTTGTCATCTCGCAGGGTGGTGTTGTACCATTTATCAACCCTGAGCTCTTGCCCAGCAAAACATCAAAGGGCAAGAAGGAGAGTCAGGAAGTTTAGGTGTTTTCCACTCTACATTATTGCTTCTCTACGGTGTAGGATGTATTGTATTTTATGGTACTTATATTCATTTCTTTTATCTTCGCGAGACGACGAAACCTTTGTAGAATTCTATCATCGAACAATCCGAGGGCGGGCAACATTAACGTTATGAAATGGAACCGAGTCGGCCGACTATGCTGGTTACAGCAAATCTCCCTGGCGTGTAACAGTAAAGTAGTAATACAGACAAGTACAAACCGGTGCTTCTTAGCAAGCAAATGGCGCAGATACTCCACTCTAGGATCTAGAGATAAGAGACAAAGAGTGCGTTCAGCGGCGGCAAGACTCCCCTAGCATTGCCGGTCACGTGCCAATAACGACATTATGGACACGATTCAGCAACGTTCTTCTCCTCCGACGCCTTTATCATAAAACCACCATTTCAAAAGCCAAGTCGACTGGTTTTCATGGCCCATTCACGTTCCACGACCCAAGCCTCGAAAATTTCAAATTCCTCATCCTCCGTAAATTTTTTCACAAAATGGGCACTGAGAGCTGTGGTCTTTGGCGTCTTTTGTGCAACGTGTGGTTGGTTAGACTCGATCAAGGCGAGTAAGTCATCTATTGGACTCTGCCGTGACTAGAGCGTTGTGGCGACCTTCTATAGGGTCGGTGGTATGTGCTAGACCCACCTTTCTTGCATGAACTTGCACGAGACGCCGTTGCTGCGTCCCCCGACAATGTTGAAGGGATGATTCAACACATTCTTACCAACCTCACCTCAACGTTCCCGCAACCGTCCAACCAGATTGCGCTGAATACTAATTCCTCCGAATGGGTGTTTAATAATGCTGGGGGTGCTATGGGTGCCATGTACATCATTCATGCGTCCATTACTGAATATCTTATCATCTTTGGTACGCCCCTCGGTACTGAGGGACACACTGGATTGCATACCGCGGATGATTACTTCCACATCCTCGTTGGTGAGCAGTGGGCATTCAAGCCAGGTGCTCTCGAGATGGAGAGGTACAAACCGGGAGATGTGCACCTGCTGCCACGGGGAACTGCGAAGCAGTACAAGATGCACGAGGGTTGCTTCGCAATGGAGTATGCTCGAGGTGAGTGTTTTTACTGATTTCTGTGGCAATTGTGGTCAACTATACACGAATTTCAGGTTGGATTCCTCTCATGTTACCATTCGGTTTTGCCGACACGTTCACATCGACGCTTGATATCCCAACATTATACCATACCGCGCGTATCACGGGTCGCGAGACGATTAAGAACCTTTTTATTGGAAAGATTTGAAAGTATATTTAGCCGTGATACAATTTTAAACCCTATCGAGTCATGTGACCTTTGAGGCACGTGATAATGTGTGGCAAAAGTGGGGTGCCCAGCTCTGCGTCAAATTTCCGGGATCCGACGCCGACTCTGGGAAGTTTCTAGGGCTCGGTTACCGGCTCGCCACTCGTTGACAAGACGCACTTCACCCGTTCCGGTGACCTTGTTCCAATTTGCTATGTTATGCGGAATTCAAGAGATAGCGAGGGCAGGATGAATACGTCATGTTCACGGTCGATATGACATTTGATGGGCTCAGCGTCGGAGGTTGAGGTCATGCCATCTGCAGTGCCTCATGGGACGTTTAATTGATCATCGCTGGAATCAAGAGTCAGTTCAGACCCAACGCCAGTCAGCATCCGATGCCCCAAACCCTGGTAGACCTCGTCATTGGGCATACGCGAGCACGTCGAGTGGAAAGGGTAGGCATCACTTTGTGTAAGCAAGGTAGTCATGAAAACGTCACATCAGCAATATCGTTCGGTCGATCGAGTCGCGTTGGGTGAGTGTACAGAAGGTGATTGATACCAGAACAGCCCTGTACCCAGCGAGTGCGGGGTCGGGGATGACGACGAGCAGCGGAACTGGGTGAGATTGGATATGACGTCTGACGTAGGGGTGGCGCGGGGTGTAGCACCCTGTTTTTGTCGCTGTGGAGCGTCCGTGTACATGAACCGTCCCTTCTCTTCCTCTCTCCCTCCACCCCCGTCGACATGTCGGCGACCCTCTCCAGCGCCATGTCCTACTCCGTACGTGTCCCCACCACCACCACCAGCCCCGTCCGTGTTGACCTTCTCCTTCCGCAGCCCTCCCCGCCCCGCACTTGCACTCCACCCGAACCCTCTCCGCCCGCGCGATCGACCCCCACGAACGATGACATCGAAGCCGTTATCAAGATGGCTACCACCTCTCACCCGTCCTTTGACAGGCCCCTCCGAGATACGCGCACCCAGCTGTTCGTTGGAAACGTATGTGTCCTTTCCTCCGCGCACCTCCGACCCAACCCATCGCTCTTATTTAGCTCCCCTATCGCGTCCGCTGGCAGGACCTTAAAGATCTCTTCCGTCGTGCGGGAACTGTCCTTCGCGCAGACGTGTCCCTCGGTCCCGATAATCGCTCACGTGGCTATGGCACCGTACTCCTTGCCACCGCAGAGGATGCCGGCCGTGCCATTGATATGTTTAACGGCTACTGCTGGCAAACACGAGTCCTGGAAGTTCGCCCAGACCGTCTAGGTGCGACCCTTGATGCAGACTTAAACATTAATCCTGCCTTTCCCAACCCTTCTCTGCCATTCGTACAACAAGCGCTTAATCTCCCCGTCCTGAGCTCCATGAACACTCTCGACGACCTTGCGATGGCCCTTCCAGGAAACGGTGAGTTACTGAGCGGAGGAGCAGGAATGCGCACCCTCTTTGTCGGTAATGTATGTTTTTCCTCGCCAAATCGAAAACACCGCATAACCGCTTTTTGCCCACACGATCCCTAAGCTGCCTTTCCACATCCAATGGCAGGATCTAAAAGATCTCTTCCGTGCTGCGGGAGCTGTCACACGTGCGGACGTTGCTCTTGGCCCTGATGGCAGATCTCGGGGCTTCGGCACGGTCACCTTCGTAACCGAAGACGGCGCAGAGCGTGCAAGACGGATGTTTGACGGGTAAGTTGAAGGCGTCTGACTCGTCATATTTTACACTCTCGTCGCTCGAGCTCCATCAGAGGGCCTTTTTCTCCCTCACGACCGCTGCTCTGCCATCGAATGTCATTCAGCGTACTGTACCCTATCGTTACCTTTTCTTTGGCTGATGAAATTCACCCGCTCACCATCCTTCCCGTTCGGTAGATACGATTTCAATGGCAGACCGCTGAAAGTCCACTTCGACAAATTTGGCCAGTCATGCCAGAATATCCCACTTGTTGGTATTTCACCGCAAGCTGCTTCAACTTCCCTTATCCCGTCATATGATTCGCTCCCCCAGCTAGCATCCCCATTATCGCGACTTGAAGTACTCAGTGCTCATGATGGGAGATCCCACTCTCACCTCGATGCCCTTGCTCAGTCACAGTTGCATCTCGATCTTCAACGCTCTCGCCTTGAGGCGGAGAGTCTAACGCCCGCTCAATTAGATGCTCTCCTCGCACGACCACGCAGTTCATCGTTTAAATCCCCTTCATCGACGTCACCCGCTCTGGGCGCAAGTTCTTTGGGTGCATCCATCACACAACCTATTCTTCCCCCTTCCGCCAATTCCCTCTCCCAGCCACACTCCCTTACTGGATCACCACTTCCGATATCTGCAAAGGTGTCATCCAGCGGTTCCTCGGCACACAGTTTTGGTTCAATAAATCCATTGGGGAGCGCCTCGGACTTGACGTTGGTAACGGATTTGAACGACATCAAACTTACTTCCGACTCCCTCACTTCACTTGGCACAAGTTTTGGCTCTCCCCGACCTAGTCTGAGCGCCGGATCCTCTCAAACTTCAAGTTTCTGCTCATCAGGGTCTCGTAGGCTGAATTTAAGTGCTGCGTCGTCGAGGGGGGATGCATTCAGTGACGGAGCGAGCCTTGGCTTCGGGTCTCAGCGGACAAGCTTTTCCAGTTCTGCACGGCCATCGTTTGGTGCTGCTAGTGCCGAGAAACCTTGTCTTGGTGCCAATGCATCTGAAAGACTTTCATTCGGTGCTAGCTCGGAAACCCCTCCGCTTGGGACGGGTAGCTCGCAGCGCCCTGCGATAAGTTCAACGGGCTCGCAAAATCCTAGCTTGGGTACATCATCCCAGAGATGCACTGCTCAGCTGAGTGCGCCATTTTTGGAGGACGACGGGCCAACACCATCATCATCTGTTCCATTGTCCGCGATGGGACCCTCGAAGCTTCCTTCTTTAGCTCCTGTGGCCATGTCGCTCAGTCTACCGGCTTCAAAGCCGGGGTCAGGGGGATCGGCCTTCAAAATCACTTCGCCACCTTCGCTCAATGGTGGTAACATCAACAACAGCTGGCCTGACCTTTCAAGAATCGGGTCGCCGGAGAGTAGAGGTGCCCAAGCGTCTCCAAGTCATGCAAGCACGCAAACACACCCACGGGGCACATCTGAAGGTGCGTCGAGGGACGCATCTATGTCAACACAGTCGACAGCGTTGCCTGTACCCGACACGACCTGGGGCGCGTCAAAACCTCATCTACGCAAAGACTCTCCTCCGACCAAAGCCAACGGGACTGTCGACCATGTTACAACGGCACTCGGTGCGCTCGGTGCACGCCGTGCCAACAGAATCCAAAACAAGCAAGCGGAAGAAAAGAGGAAGTCGTCGTCGCCGTCTGGCGAGCAACAACCCCAGATTTCTTCATCAGCAGTGCCTCAAGGTTATGGCAAGAAATCCGCGCAGTCATCTTCTCATCGACATCCGGGTCCGATTTCGCTTCCTCCGCCCACTGCTTTCACCCTTCCACCCGGTGTGGTTTTCTCGCCGCATGCACATCCCCAGAGCCCGATCTATCACCCAGGGTACCCTCTCAGTCCCGTGCATCAACATCCGATGGGCAGCCCCCTCCATCACCCGATGGGCAGTCCCCTACACCACCCTACCCACGTGCATAGTCCGTTGCATCACCCCGGTCACTCGCAGTATGGAACATACCCTCCCCATGCGACTACTGTGCATTATGGTGTTGTTACCCCTCATGGGTTACCTCCGATTACGCCCAGCATGCCCCCTTTCACATTTTTACCTCCACAGGCAAAGACCCCAACGCAAAACGGGCTCGTACGCGAGAATAAAGGGAGTGAAGAGCATACCTCATGGAATGAAGGGAGACAAATGGATCCTCCGAAGCGGGAGTCGACCGCACAAGTGTCCCAACAACCGTACTACGGGCAGTTCTACCCGCAGGTCCATCCCCACATGTTCTCGCCTGGTATCCCACTTTCACCCGGAATTATGGTACCGATATCACCGGGAATGTTGCCCCCAACAGTATCCGTGCCTGTGGCTGGTGTCCCAGTACCGATCACGCCTGGTGTTGCATTGACACCTGGGGTAACGATGACTCCAGGCGCGTTTTGGTCACATGCGCCATGGATGAATCCAACGGTTGGAGCGCCAGTGCATGCTGCGGATGGACTTAACGCGCCACCGCATACTGGTGCCGAGGGGTACTTCCCACCTGTTAGCCAGCCCAGCGGGGATACAGGTTACTTCCCACCGATGTCGAGTGTTGCAAGTGACATTCTCAAAGAGGGACATGGGTTCGCGTCAGGGTCTGACGTGTCACGTGGGAAGAATCTGCAACACGAGGGATATGTGGAGAGAGCTTCGGAGCACGAGCTTCGGAACCCACCTCCGGGCGTGTCTCAATCATCTCCATCTAACCCTTCGCCGAAGAGTCCACAGGACGTTAATCATAAAGGAGGTCCACAAGTCATGAAGCGCTCGACCTCTGCTCAATGTGAAGGTGGTGTACCGAGGCGAAATGGATTGTTCCATCGGGAGTCGGACCCTGAAGTGAGCACAGCAACGAACAAGGGGCCAAAGGAAGCATGAATATGTTTTGGGTAATGTGTTTCGTTACGTGGTTGGGTTTCGTGCTGAAAGGATTTGCGGTGTGCATGCTTTTGTTCTCGCTCCATGCTTTTCTCACCCTTATCTCACTGTCGTTGGCTCATTACACACATAGGCATCTATCCCTGGGATTACTGAACCAGTCATACATGATTTTCTCTTTTCATCATTTGTTGATATCCACGACACGCATTGCTAGATCATTTCGTTACTGAGTTACAGATGTGGATGTATACCGTTTTCGTGTCTTTTTTCTATGCATACGGTCCATACGTTGTTTCTCTATCTATCTCTGTACCGTCGGTTGCTTCAAACCTGTAGTTTATTTGTTGGATTTGCCAAAACGAGGTTGCCACACACTATCGTGTCTGCAAGCATCAAGCGACGATGATCCCTGACTTGACTTATATTTCTGCCCCAATGGTCAACCAGAGCGACGCTCCATTCCGCTTGCTCACCCGGCGATATGGTGCAACGTTGACATACACTCAGATGCTCGATCCCCACAGGCTCCTCAACGACCTCGATTACCTACACTTTCACATTCGAGATCTTCAATCTACGTATCCTGATTGGGAACCCTATACACGTCCCGTGGTCGTCCAGCTTTGTGGAAATGATCCAGAAGTGATTGTGGGCGCGGCACGGCGCATTCAGCCTTATTGTGATGGGATAGGTCCGCGACGACTTTCGTTTCTTCGCGTCTCTCTATCGGCAACCCAAACTCACTTGCAAAGTATCTCAGACTTGAACCTCGGATGTCCTCAGGAACATGCACGTCAAGGTCACTTTGGAGCGTATTTGCTCACGAAGAAGGACTGGCCGTCGGTGGACGCGATAGGTTTGTCTGATCGCGTTCTTCGATCCTTCTGGATCGATTCTTTGGGCGGGAATTTAAACGATGTCTTCTTCGATGCTAGTCTCCTCGATGGCACACTCGCTCACCGTCCCGTCGTCCGCAAAAATTCGTCTCTGCCCTTCGGCCAAGACGACGGATTTCGGTCGTCTGCTCGAACACGCGGGGGCATCCTGGATCACCTTACACGCGCGCCACGTATCTGCTAAACGACGGCGTCAAGGCGCAGCCGATCTCGACGCCATTCGCGAGCTCAAACAAATGCTCGCTATCCCCGTCGTCAGCAATGGCAACGTACGAACGTTTTCGGACGTCCAAGATAACGCGTCGTACACCCGTGCGGACGGCGTCATGGTTGGGGAAACATTACTGGGAAATCCATGGTGAGTGTGTGAGACTTTGCCGTTACCACGAGCTGATGGCGCACCATGGACTTGGGGAATCGTAGCTTGTTCTCGGGCGACGAGGCGGTTCGGGATCCGGTTCTCATGGCTCTGGAATATCTCGAGATTTGTAAGCGCCTTGGGGGCGTAACGACGCTCAAGACGATGCAAGCGCACGTGCGCTATATCATCGAGTTTCAATGGTGCGTACTTCTTGATTATCAGAGGCCCGGGGGTCAAATACTTATATTTATACATATATATACATATACTTGCTTAGCGCACGTCGTCCATGGTATTCGAGATTTCGGCTGGCTCTGAACGACTGTGGGAGCATGGACGACATTGAGGAACTTTTATGTCGCCAAGTGAGCCGTTGGCGAGGGAAAGTTGGTCGACTGATCCTCGGAGCACCGGCCGGAGGAGTTGAATGGGATGAAAAGACAAGAGAAGACGCTGACCCGGAATAAGACCTCGGGAATGTATTGAATTGTCTCGATTTCAGCAACGCTGGGTCATTTCGCTGATCAGCCAACGGACAACGAGGCATGACACGTCATGCGGCGCGAACGATGGAGGAAATCAAGATCAGATCTAGAAAAAAAAAGAAAAGAAAAAAGAAGGTGCTACGCTTTGAACTTGAATTCAATCTCGATACTTAGTGCGGTTAGAAAGGGCTACACGTGTGTGCTCCGCGTTTGCTCCGAGTTCAGATCTCTTTTCAATTGACGAGCACGGTCCCTGTAGTGATATATAGAGCGTAGCACGATTACGTGCCATCGTCAACGTGATAGTATTCAATACTGATATAG
Source organism: Butyriboletus pseudospeciosus (assembly GCA_038093775.1). Classification (NCBI taxonomy): domain Eukaryota; kingdom Fungi; phylum Basidiomycota; class Agaricomycetes; order Boletales; family Boletaceae; genus Butyriboletus; species Butyriboletus pseudospeciosus. The sequence goes on along the minus strand of JBBPSW010000018.1, from coordinate 21,478 downwards.
CCGCAGAGGGTCAGAACCGCAATCGCATGGAAACGAGGGAGGTGTTGGAGCTTCAGTCAGTCCTTGGGATTTTTTTTGTTTTCTAAATTAGTTTATCGACGTGCCTAGCTGTTAAACAACGACAGGGCTTTAACAGACTCGGCGGTTACCGAACGTATAGATCATGATGGATCCAAACCGCATCCCCCTTTTGTTTTGTCTTCAGAGCTGCTGACCCAAAGTGTCTCGAGCAGCAAGCTGGCGCCGTGGAGTGAGTCGTGCCAGGGATATTGGCATGCCACGTCGATCCCAGCTCAACCTCAAGTTGAAGGCCAACCCCGGCCGCCGATCTGTATAGCCCAGTGTTGTCCAAGTGCTCTTCCATAGCGACGGCCCGACTCCCAAGCAAGCCTGGGTACGCGATCACGTGGTCATCCCGAACGCATCGGTTCCCGTACTTCACGCATGTCGCGTCCCCAGTCGCGTATCGCGTACGTAGATCCGCCCGGCAACGCTATGCGACGTGCGCCCCTGTGTAGTTCGGAGGCCTCTCCGAAACGGGCTTGCCCTGACTGTCCGTGGCGAACGGATGTGCGTCTGGCTCGTGTGACGGCAACAGGACATTGTGGCCATGGACTGTTGTGTTGATGCTGACCAGTCGTCGCGCACCGGGGGACAATCACTTCTCGCCCTCTCCGCTGAAAGTAAAAAAGAAGTGAATTGGGGTCGCGTTCACCTTTCTGACCGGCGGCCGAGACGTCATTTACGCAGTCGACGCGATAATGCGTCCGTCTGCGGTGGGCTGACGTGCGCGACGCTCGGGCTCTACAGGCTCAGTACACGTCGCACCTACCCAACGCCACCGTATCAGCTGCTCTCGCATGGGCTTACATGACGCAAACCGGACCTTGCGAGCATACTCGTCGACATCCGAGTCTAGACCCAGCTCAATGCTGATAAGTCAAGTACGCCAGGGTTCGTCTTCCCCTAGATACTGAGATCTTGTCTCGTCTGTCTAGACTCTGCCAGCAGTCCCGTCGACCCCCAGCCCTGAGGGTGGGATCATCGGACACATATGGCAGAAGGTGACGCCCGTGATAGGCGAGGTGCTGACAGGAAAGACGAATGTGCGACTGGGAGTAGTCTCAACGCCATCGATCCACCATAGGACCCCCTGCGGACCGGTGCTGACAAGGAGTAGCACGGGGACAACAGGGGCCATACGGTCGTCCTCTTTCATATCCCGCTTCACCACACGTCGCACACAATTGTAGCTTGGGCGGCAGACAGTCATTGTCGACTGGCCAGATCTACCGAGGGACACAAGCATCAGTTGAATTGAACGATGTTTCCATGCAGACAAATCCAAGAGGGCTGCTGATCGTGCCGGCCATGTAGACTGCAGAGTTTCGACAGAAACCACCCAGAGCTCGCCGAGGTTCATAGTTCAGCGTGAGCAGCCAATGACTATCCGAGATAGTTGTCCAGAATTCGTTGCTGGGAGCCAAATTCTCGTCAGTGGCAATAAATTCCTGGCCTGAGATGACCGTTGCAAACATCATCTTAAATATGTTGCAGCGGCACAAAGTCTTGCTTGAGTCTCTCTGTAGTCGGACGACGTCAGCCAGAAATCCACGCTGGCATCCTCGAAAACGCGCAATAGTCACAAAATGTTTTATTCAGAGGGCAGTAATCGACAAGCACTTGTAGGGAGGGGTAAAACCACTGGAATAGCTATAATTCGTGTACGCTTGAGTAAATAAGCAACGGATGAAGAGCGCAGGAAAGACACATCAAGAGTACTCGCCAGCCAGGAGAGAAGAGTTCTTTCTCTCAACTGATCCTAGTACCTTGAGAAGTAAGGTGATGCATGGCGATCAGTGGCAATGTGGCAGGATGGAAAACATGGAAGTATACTGGCCACAGCGCACTCAAGTCACTCAACCAAACGAAGCGCCGACGCTTCCACTGCCCTTTCTGGTCCTGATCACCTTGTTCCTCAGGGCTCGTTCCTTCAGCTCATTCTCGCGTTTTTCCAACTCTTTCGCAGCAACACCACCGTCTTTGGTACTCTGGCCCTACTCCAAGGAGACGAAACTTAGTGAGTGGGCATTGAAGACAATGAGACCACCAACCTCCATTTCGTCGTCCTCCCATTTCGACTTGCGGGCGTTCGCTTGACCTTTGATCTTGAGTTCACCCCGTGAATTTTGAGGGAGGTCCGAATCGAGTGTCCTGGAGCGCGGTTCTACCTTGTCGACGTCCATCGCGGCAAGAGACGGACTTCGTCCAGCACGACGGGTTTCTTCTGTAGCCCGACCACGTTCCCTAGAATCTCGGCGACGCGGTGGTGGTGGTGTACGAGAGCGAGATGAGCTAACACGCCCACCCCTGCGACCACCCCTAGGACTGGGACTACGACGACGACCATACCGAGGTGGGGGCGAAGGCGATCGACTTGAAGGTGGCGTTGGAGATCGGGAGAAGCGACGTCTGCGTAGCGGAGGGCTCCGGCTATCACGGCGTCTGTCTTTTCCACCACTGAATCTTCTTGGGGGAGAGCGAGAAGGAGAACGTCTTCGCCTTCGAGGGGGAGGAGGAGACAGTGAGCGGGACCGAGAACCACCTCTAGAAGGAGTGATGGAAGGGGAGCGGCGGCGTCTAGGAGGAGAAGGCGAACGACTGTAACGACGACGCGAACGTTGAGGGGGGGAGCGAGATCGAGAGCGGCGGGCCGGTGGTGAATTATATCTCTGGGGTGTGCGTGATGGGCGCCTGCCGGTGGGTGTGCGAGAACGCCGATTGGAAGGTGGTGGGGGTGAGCGAGAACTGCGTGCATCGAACGGTGATCCAGAAGGGGAGCGACGGCGTTGCGGTGGTGGAGAGCGCGAGGAGAACCGACGACGCTGATGAAAATTTCGGTTAATGAATTTGGGTGTTGAACATCAAAGGAAATGGGACATACCCCACCACCACCACCACCACCACCACGCCCACCCCAACCACTGTCTCTGCCTCTACCACCGCCATCGAAGCCCCCGCGACCACGACCCCTACCCCTACCCCTACCCCTCCCACCACGATCACCACGGTCGCCGCGATCGGCTCTTTCGTTTTCTCGGATCTCGTCCAGCCTAGCCCTGCGATCTCTTTCCCCGAATGTGCGTTGGTCGCTCTCCCTTGCCTTGCGCATTTCTTCCTTCTTTTCCTCTACAAATGTCTTTGGGACACCAGCAGGTGAATCCTGTGCCTCGAGCAGAAGGCTCCAGAGTGCCGTCATAAAGGCGGGGGTTGAAGACGTAAGGAAACCGTTCAAGTTAATTTGCATTTTTTTGGGGTCTGGGGTCTGTACCACGTTCAAGATTGAATCAAAACATGGTCACCAGAAACACCGTGTGATGCTTACGGTGTGATTCGGGCCCTCGAGCAAGCCCATGGCATACTCGACCACGACCTCGTCTTCGAGGCCAACGAGCTCGGTGACCTTTTTGGCAATCCAAGGTTTGATGACCTGCAAATTTACTTTTTTCATGTCCACCTGAGAAAGAGAAAAGGATGAGAACGTTGTTGGACTGCAGGAACGCAAATGACGCACTTTTTTGTCAAATTCTGGAGGGAACTTCATTGTCTTGAGTAGCTTGAGCTCCTTGTCGGAGAAGCGCCTGTCTTGGTCGGCAGAAGTGCCCTTGAAGAAGCCTTGGAGCAGTCTCGTCAACACTAGGAGATGCCAGGACAAGTTGTGTGGATCTTACCTGCGTCCGCCATGGTTGCAAGAACGAACAGAGAGGTAAAGCGTGAGAATGCAAAGTCTATTAGCGTGTTCTATTAGTATTATGTACTGTACTACTACAAGACTTCCCGCTCGTCAAAGCCAACGTTTACTTTTAACACTCCTCGCTCGTGCAGCACCCTCAAGCGCTCTCTAACGACCTCGCCAAGTCCATATTCACCCTTGTTCGAGATGACCACCCGCACCTCCTCGAGATAGGACCACCCACACTTTTCAAACACCTTGGTGAGCCCTTCGAAATCAATCGCGGACATCGCGCGCACATCTGCAGGGTATAAGGCAAGCGACAGCACGCGCATCCGCGACCGGATCTGCGAAAGGAGAAACGTGAGAGCCTCAAGCGCTCGTTGCGGCGGCGTCGGTTCCTGTTCAAACGGGTCCTCCAACGGTGGCGACGGAACGACAAGCCCAAAGATATGGCACTCTTCCAGGTTCGTATTTTCGGCGAGTTCCATTTCTCTCACCAGGGCATCTGCACACCGTTCACGGTCAGTCGACACCCCAACATTGATTACTATCCGAGACTCACCCCCCCTGTCCACGAAATCAGTTTCGAATCCAATATACACCTTCCTCAGACTATTCCCCACTCCTCTCAAAAACTTCCCGATGATATTGGCCTCCGACACACCCACCCCTCCCATTCTAACACTTTCAATCCTGGGTCCAGACTCTCCCACCTCCCGCTGGTAATTGGAACCTGACATGATCCACTCCAAGACGGGCTCCATAGGCACACCTCTAAACCCTACTTCTTTCAACCTCCTCGGAGGGGGCTTTATAGCTCTTTCCCCATGCACTGCAGAGTCGAAGAGCCATGTTGGCGTGTTTCCCTTTGCACAGTGCACCCCATCGAGTGTGAGCACCACCAACTCTATGAACTCGCCCAGGAGGCTGCACATGTCTCTTGTCGTGTGGAACACGAATCCACGTAGCGTCAGATTTTTCACACGCTTGAAGGCCTGAAGACAAGCCGTGCGCGATCGGGAAGAGAGGTATTCCCAGGTGACGCGCTCCACCTCAAGGCTTCGGACGCGGGGGAGATGCGCCGCGAGATGTGGGAGGGCATCGTCGAGCCATTTTGGATCCCAGGTGTCGCCTCGCGTCTCCCGGATGGACAGCTGTGTGATGTATCGTCCAAGGCTGGGTATAGTCCACGGTGGGAAGCTATCCCCCGGCTCGCGCGCATATGCACGTAATAATCGGACAAACCCCATGCTCCTCTTCCGGTCACTTAGTCGCACGCATCCCCATATCCCCACTCTCGCGGTGTTGAGCCAGAGTTTGCATATGAGCGCACAAGCGTGGAGGGTGTCGAAGTCTGCAGGATCAGATGCCTCGTCTTGACATAGGGTCTGAGGCACGCGACGAGCAATAATGTCTATGATTTCGAGGTGGAGTTCCGCCGGGAGTGAAGGAAGAGGCCGTGATTTACCCGTGGTGGCGGTGAACGCTGGCATCGAGGTGGTTGTTGTGACTTCAGGTGAGTTTATGACTTGCCGACCGTGAGTCAAAGGGGAGCCCAATTCTCGCGGTAGGGAATAATTTGGCGAAACGTTTGGCCTGCTGCTTCTTGTTATCCGGGTGATATGGTTCGCAGGCCCAGGGTAGTGAGAGCCGGTATAAGAACTGTTTCCTGCACCGGTGCGCGGGGAAGGCGGGATGATGGCGTGCACCGCACCGCAAGGAAAAGCATGGGCAAGCCCGACAAAACCTATGTCTCGCCTCAGCCCTTTTATTATCTACCGCATGCTATATCCCGGGCACGGATAAGTTACGGACATAAGTCAGCATACCGTTTCCCGCCAACTTGGCTGTGCGTCAGTCGAAACATGTGCTAGTACTAGTGGCTACCTCGGAGACGTTGGCTGTGGGCTTTGTTATCTTTCTCCAGCTCCGACCTGCCCAGATGGAGTCTAGTCTCGGGTACGTACTGATAGGCTGTGTGGAAGACGAGTTTCGCGTTACATTCTTCAACGTCGATACCACCAACGTGACTACCAGTCTACCACTCTCTCAGACTCCCGTCTTCGCCTCTCCATTGGGGATTCCTCCATGCATCTTGCGTATAGGCAGTTGAACGCGCCCTGACGAGTTTCTCGTCGATAGCAATGCCGAGACCGGGACCTAGCATGCCCCGAGGCGGTGCGGTGTTGATTAGACGGATATCGGAGGTAGGGCGGCGCGACATCAATGGCGGAAGAGCGTATTATGGATGTGAACGTTGAGAGGAGAACAGCCCCGGAGGTGATCAGGCCCGAACAAATATGGATCGTCAGACATTCAACACTGTTACGCCCGTCGGTGTCGGCGTCGGCACTCACCGCTTGGCACTTGGATGTATCCATCCCGGACAGTGAATACCGTCGGGTCCTCGAGGTATGTGTAGAGGTCTGCATCTTCGCTGTTGTAATGGATCTGGTTCGGTGACGTTCAACGCTAAGCACCCCACATGATGTCCACAGTGGGCATCCCTCACCTGCCAACTCATCTCTTGGATAAAGACTGGGATACAAACCGATCAGAAGCACGTATATTGGCAATGACACGACGTATTAGCGATGTCGTGACCCCAGGGGTACAGGACTCACAGTTCAACCGCGTCGTCCCTACTGCAACACATGCTGCAAGTGCAATGGGGCCCAACGGACAGTGCGGCGCAAGAGCAACGTCGTATGTCTCCGCGAGGGCGGCAATGCGTACGAGTTCGGAGATGCCACCACAATGCGAGACCTAGAAGTGATAGGGTGCGATCGTCGGAAGCGACAGCATAGGTGAGGACGTCTTCGTCATTGCACGATGCATACGCACGTCTGGTTGGACAATGTCCAGCGCTCTTCCCTCAAAGAACGGCCTAAAGTCGTGCCTCGAATACAGACGTTCCCCGGTGGCAATCGGGGTGGAAACCGAACGCGCAAGGTCCGCGAACTCGGATGGGAAGGTTGGCAGGAGAGGTTCTATGGTCACCACACCACGATATTATCGGTGTGAGTCCTCGGGAACCAGTAATCTGGACTTGCCTTCGATGAAGAGGACGCCTTCCTTTTCGAGTAGGGCCGCGAGCTGACGGGCCATCCCTTTGTGAAGCCGTCCGTGGAAGTCGACGCCGACATCCATACCCAGCGAACGGACTTCTCTCACACGCTCGATGGTCGACTTTAGCATGTCTGGTGAATCGATCCATGCTACTCCTTCTACACTTGGCCGCACCCTGGATCAGCTAGATGCGAACGTTGGGATACGGAGGTGACTGACCGGTAGCGTTCATCTTGACTGCAGTGAATCCCTGCTGTTTCCGCTCTGCGGCTGCCTTGCGCACGGCACTGGGATGGTCACCGCCGACCCAACCATACACCCGGAGGCGATCACGGACTTTACCGCCCAACAGCTGCCAGATGGGGACACCGAGCTTCTTACCCTTGATATCCCACAACGCAATGTCCAGCCCAGAGAGCGCCGACTATTGTTTCGATACGTCAGTGGTGGTGGGATACTTTGTAGAGAGATGCGCGCGCACCATCAAGACTGGACCACCGCGGTAGAAGCGCGCTCTGTAGGCCGCCTGCCAAATGTCCTCGATGCCGTCTGCGTCCCAGTGCACGAAACGGGAAGCGAGGTCACCGAATGCGCCTTCGATTGCTTCGGTGTGGCCCTCGAGAGTGGATTCGCCCCATCCGACGAATCCGTCTGCGGTTTCGACGCGCACGAAAAGCCATCGCGGAGGGACGCGGAAGAACTGGGAGGGGAAAGGGGCATGTGTGCAATTGGCTTTGAAGCGAGGTGGGGACGAACACGTACCTCGATTTTTGAGATCAAGCTTGTCGTGGAGGTGGTGAGCGACATTGAATGTAGTAAAGGAACCCTTGCGAGCTGATTCGTCTTATACGTTAGACGTGCGAGAACAACGATCAGGTGTTGCCAACTTATGGATCTGACCGGCCCGGCGACGGAGACATTAGAGCCATGGCCCGACTCGTTCTCTAGCAAGACTTGCCAGTGGTGTCGAATTGTCCGAGGATGGGCTGCACTTTGACGAACTAGACGGAATGTTCCAACATCAAGTAATATTCGAATAAGAGATACCCAACATAACTGACGAATAACGTATCATTACATATTCCGAATAAACTACCAACTCCAGGAAACCTTGCCTCACGATACATGTACAAGTTTGTTCTCGCAAGCATTACTTTGCGGCAGAGCTGGAAAACTGATACGTCCATTAGCACAAGTGCGCTGAGCAAGTGATGATCACCAACTTTGGTAACAGACTTCGTGCCTTCTGAGATTGCGTGTTTCGCGAGCTCACCCGGAAGGATCAGACGTACAGCAGTCTGAATCTCTCGGGAGGAAATAGTCGACTTTTTCGAGTAAGCAGCGAGTTCTGCGAGGACTCAAGTGAGCCGCGAGACGAGATGAACAAGAACATGCATACTGGATGCCTCGGTTGCGATGCGCTCGAAAATGTCATTTACAAAAGAGTTCAAGATGGCCATGGCCTTGTTCGAGATACCAATTTCGGGATGGACTTGCTTGAGAACTGGAGATCGCAGTGAAGTAAACGCAGCATTCGACTGGCGAGGAAAGCACCTTTGTAAATGTAGGATGAATACGTCTCCTTGCGAGCCTTTCGGCGCTTCTTCTTCTCCTCGCCAGCAGCTGGCGGCACGGCAGTCTTTGCAGTCTTCTTTGCACCCTTTGCACCTTCAACGGTTTTGACGGGCTGCTTGGACGCGGTTCCAGAAGCAGGGCCTTTCCCACCGGTAGTGGAGGCGGGTTTTGGCGCCATGGCGACGACGATGCTCCTCCGCAGCGATAACAGTTACGATGGACGTGAGTGACAGAGTTATATCTAAGCGCCGCCCCTAATATATGGTGCACGTGATGCTTATGTTTGTTTGTTTATAGCGCGTCACGACGCGTCACCTGTTGGCGCGTGCGGGGTATAAAAAGCGCGTCGACGAAAGACGCGTCCCCATTCAACAACCCGGTCAACATGCCTGCAAGAGCTGGTGCTAAAGGTGGGAAGCTCGGGGGTAAAGTCAAGGGCATCGAGAGTGGAAAGAGCCACTCTCGCTCTCAGAGAGCTGGCCTTCAGTTCCCTGTCAGCCGTATTCATCGCATGCTGAGAAAATCCGGCCTTGGCCGCCGTATCGGTTCTGGTGCACCAGGTCGTTCCCCTCTCCGTTCGATCTTCATCTTCTGACGCGGTAACCATGTATAGTATATCTCGCGGCCGTACTCGAGTATCTGTCTGCAGAAATTCTCGAACTCGCCGGTAATGCTGCGCGCGATAACAAGAAGCGTCGCATCAACCCGCGGCATCTCCAATTGGCTATCCGTAATGACGAAGAGTGGGTCACATCTGCCGAGCGATATCTACAGCTGAGCATCTCTTTCAGGCTGAGCAAACTGCTTGGAAATGTCATCATATCCGAGGGAGGCGTTGTCCCATTCATCAATCCAGCAGTAAGTCCTCCCTAGTTGGGTTGGACAGTCTAGTCACCTTGTTCCTAGCTGCTTCCGGCCAAGTCCAAGAAACAGAGTCTCGAAAGTCAGGAGGTGTAAAATGTCTCCCCCCTGATAGTGTACCCTCGGCTCCATGCTGCTAATGTACCTTGCTGTACAATATACATAACTTATCTTCCTGCCGTGTCGTTGTCCCCCTATCATTCCAGCCTCCGTGATTGGGTGTACTGCGTCTATCAAACGTCAATCAACATTAATATTCTGAGACACGTGC